>JASDQU010104955.1:0-27114 GCA_032191745.1 Picea mariana
GCCCAAAAGATATTTTCGCTCGTAGTGCGATATTATCGCGCTATCTACGATAATATCGCGCTATTTTCAAAATCTCGAAAACAACGCGCTATTTTCCCCGACATTATCGCCGAAGTGGATTTTGCCGATAATATCGTAAATAGCGCGATATTATCGCGATGTTGGTAACAGAGGTTAAGATTGTCTTTCTTAATGGTGAAGTTGAGCAAGAGGTCTATATTGAGCAACCTGAAAGCTTCATGATCCATGGGAAAGAATTTCATGTCTGCAAACTCAAGAAAGCCTTGTATGCATTGAAACAAGCTCCGAAAGCTTGGTATGGAAGAATTGACAGTTTTCTTCAGAGTCTTGGGTTCTCCAAGAGTATAGCAGATCATAATCTTTATATAAAGATTGTGAAGAATCATCCTGTTATCTAGGTTTTATATGTGAATGATTTGTTCCTTACTAGAGAGGAACTTCTGATAGCTCAGACTAAGAGGGAGCTATCAGCAGAGTTTGAAATGAAGGATTTAGGTGTCGTGCATTACTTTCTTGGCTTAGAGGTGTGGCAAAAACCCGATGAGATCTCTCTCACAAAGCAAGTATGCAATTGATGTGCTTCGCAGATTTGGGACGCTGGACTGTAATTACATGACCACACCTATGATTTCTAACCTGAAGAAGTTGCATGATCAAGCTACAGGTTCAAATCCAGAAGACCCTATCGTATATCGTCGGATTATTGGGTCCTTGATGTATCTAGTGCATACCAGACTGAACATTTGTTACGCAGTGAATGCCCTCATCTAGTTCATGTGTGAACAGAAACACATTCATATGATTGTTGCTAAGCATATTCTCATATATGTCTAAGGGACTATAGCCTATGGGCTAAGATACACTTCCAGTGGAGGTGTAATGCTTCATGGCTATACAGATTCAGATTGGATGGGCAGTACAGTGGACCGGAAGAGTACTTCTGGATATTGTTTTAGTTTGGGTTCAGCTATGATCTCCTGGTCCAGCAGGAAGCAGAGCTCCATAGCCCAAAGCACTGCAGAGGAAAAATACATTGAAGCAAGTGGTGTGAGTAGAGAAGCAGTGTGGCTTAGAAAGCTACTCTCATATTTATTCAGTGTTGAGCTAGAACCCATATTTATTCACTGTGATAACCAGAGTTGTATAAAGCTCTCCGAGAATCATGTGTTTCATGACAGATCGAAACACATTGAGATGAGATATCACTATGTTCGGGACATGGTGCAGATGAACATTCTCAGTATTTAGTGTGTTCCGACGGCGGAACAAACTACAAATATTTTGACCAAGACCCTGTCATTGACAAAGTTTGTGTACTTTCGAGACAAGCTTGGTGTTGATGCGAATGTCTCTCTAACTGAGAGGGAGTGTTAGAATTAAGCAGTTGCAAAAGCCATTCTCCGGGAGGATGGAAAAGACCCTCGCTGAGATCTAGGACCCTCAGTACACTCTTGGGGTTCTTGGTCTGGGACCAAGCAGTTAGAGCCATGGCAAAAGACCCTAGTGAGGGCCCCTAGTGTATTGTTGGGGTTCTTGGTCAGGGACCAAGCAGTTTGATGATATAAGTCTCTAGATGTGTTCTAGGGCCCCTGGATGTCTTCCAGGGAATCCTTTCTAGGTGCTTGGATTGATCCTTGGTTGTGTACCTTGGTGGATAAGACCCTAGTTGTGATCTAGGGCCCCCAGTTGCGTTATGGGGTACCCTGATCTGGGACCAGGCAGTTT
The DNA here is from genome assembly GCA_032191745.1 of Picea mariana. Taxonomy (NCBI): domain Eukaryota; kingdom Viridiplantae; phylum Streptophyta; class Pinopsida; order Pinales; family Pinaceae; genus Picea; species Picea mariana. The sequence goes on from JASDQU010104955.1 coordinate 1,747, forward strand.
CTTGGTTAAATACCAAACCGGGATGATGTGTGATCTTCTTCTCTCCCGAGATGGTCCATGAGACCTAGGAGCAGTTAAGAAAAAAGACATGATCACATCATTGACCTTCCTCTTATGTTGGGATGATAAAAGCTTATAAATTATATCATGAAACCTTTGTGGACATTCTACGATTAAAGAAGAACCCCCCCTTGACCTTGTCTTATTGTCTTTGCAACCCCTTGTTTGAGCCATGTCCTCCTTAATGTGGTTTGGTTCTTCGCTAGCCGCCTTGACTTGTTGACTATTCTAATTAATATTTTATGATTAAAATATTAATTATTTTAATTTGTTTAATTTAGGGTTTTATCCAACCCTAAAGTTAGCATTAATTTAGTTAACCCTAACCTCCTACCAAAACTATAAAAGGAGACCTCTCCCCTCACTCTCTCATTCATTCTTCTTCCTCCAAACATTCTCTTGGTCTAAAATTTTGTTGCGGCTCCTTGTTCAGTTTGGTTTGGGTGCGGCCTCCTTGGATCTTTTTCTCTTGTTGAGTTTGGGTGTGGCCTCCTTGGATCTGGTCCTCTTGTTGGTTTAGGGTGAGGCTCTCTCCTTGGATTGATCCTCTTGTTGGTTTAGGGTGTGGCTCTCTCCTTGGACAGTTCTCTTGTTGGTATACGTTGCGGCCCCCTCTTCTCCTCCTTTCCATCCTGTTGCTACCTTCTTACTGGTGTCATCCCCCTTTATGTTGTCGTCGGTGCCACCTGTATGATGTCGTCGTGTCATTTCTAGCCCTCCTTATCTGTTGTTGGTGCCATCTGTGTGATGTCGTTGTCACTTGTGTATGCTACCTAGCTTACAGTGTTTAGGGTTTGATGAGGCAGCCCTAAAACTGCTACCTAAGTCTACATATTGTTGTAGCAATCCTATATTCTTGGACAGATTTTGTTGAGGTTGTTAGTGGCTTCTTTTCAGCCTCTAGATTAGACAGTGGTGTCATTGTTTCAACCTTTTACTTAATGATTGGTATGCTGGCTAGTTTTTTTTATTTTTCCCTAAAGTTCTTCTTGGAAAAAATTTCACAAGATCATGATGATATCTACCCCTGAGGGTTTGATCCATGACCCTTAAAGCTTTTTCTGAGCATCCAGAAAAGAGGACAACAACAAGCACATCAGGTAAATTTGTTCTTTGTTTTTGCTAAGGTAATATTCAGATCCATTATATTGTTTATGTCATTGGGTTTACATCAGAATTTGTGAATATATTGTTGATTCAAAACTACAGTAGTAAATAAAATCAAAAAGATATCTATGTTTCTAGTTTGCCCTTAAAATTCTAACACTAAGAGCAATGAAACGCTTCTCCATAAAAACTGAAAGACCTTTAAAAAGGAAAACATATAATCAATAAATGTCTTGCTTGTTGGGGGAATACATTTGCGGTGTCTTTTACTTTCCTTGCACATGGCACTCAATTTGTTCCTAACTTCAAGTGGCATTGCAATGCTCATTACTTTCCATTTCACATAACACTCAATGTTTTGGACCATAATAAATTTAAGGCAAATAAGAGCTTGGAAAAGGTTGCATTGCAAACGAGGGATGCAACACACCCTCCACAAAGGCACCCATAAATGAGACAACATGAGCCCTTGATATATCAAGAACCCCATGCCCAAAAGTTGTACCCCCATCCACCTCATACTCATTACATGACTCAGATAGGGTCCTCTTGGGAAACACTTCTTGACTTGGGATTGATCTACCCAATAGGGCACCATGACAACCCTCCCATACTTAAATTTGGCAAATTTTATAAGGTCTTTGAGCATTTGTTTAATTTGAAAAGGGGGGATTTAATGCACATGTTTGGGTGGTTCTTTTGTTAAATATGGCTTACTTGGCATGATAAATGTGACTTGTGGACCCTTGGAGGGCGTACTTGTTTGTCTTTGCAGGACCTTGCTAGGTGAAAAGTCATTCCATGTAGGAATTGTGCAATTTTGACCTTCACGGGGGGTTGAAGACCCCAAGGATGGATGTCATACCCCACAAGATGGGCAGAGGACCTCGAAGCTCTTGTGCACATGAGGTGATGAACGTTGCCTTTGGAGGCACCTTGACGACACTAGAGGATGACATTGTAGCCCTTTGCACTTCGATGATGGCCTTTGGAGGCCTAGGATGTCACCTTCTAAGCCCTGACGTCATGTGAAGGCTAGGGTTTTGGTGGGCTTAATGGTGTCAGACGTGATGTGATGTGGTTTGAAGGAAGGAGAGGTGTGGCATGATACTCTAGCACATGAGAGCTTGACACTTGGCCTTTGGAGGCACAACAAATTGCATCTTGAGGCTCAACGTCTCACTTAGAGGCTCAATGTCACCCTTCTAGGGCATGACGTCATACCTTTGAGAGTTTTACTTTATGTAAATTTCATTTTTGTAAATTGTAAAGGCAAATAAAGAGGGTCGGCCCTCTTTTAATTTGTTGTTAACATTTTTATGTGGACAAATTGGTTTAGATGGCCTCATATAAATAGAGGCCATCTCATTTTCATTTTGGACATATAACTCACTTAAGAATTACATAACTCTTGGCTGAAATTTTCACCCTACTTGGGCAATTCGCTATCTCTTGTCTCTTGTGTAAAATGGATGCTTTACTTCTCTATTGGTGGAGGAAAGGCTAGCGACTTCTCTTGGATACTTGTTCTTGGCAATTTCGTGGAATATCATTGATAAGTAAGGGTTTTGCATGCTATCTCTTGGATTAGGTAAAGAATTTCTGCAATTTTGTGTATTTCTTCTTGATTTTAAGGTTAATTTGTCAAACCCTTAGAGGAGTAAAAGGGCATACACCCTCCATCAAGGAATTTCTCTTTTATTATTATTGAAAAGGATTAAAGGATTACTACAATGAGTAAAAGGGCTTACACCCTTGTAGCAAAACCTTGCTAAGGTTTATCTTCTCTAGGGAGTAAAAGGGCTTACACCCCTAGAAGAGTGTTAAACCCTAGCTCATAAACATGAGACTCCATTTACCCAATAGATAAAGACATTAATCTTTGCATTGGAGATTGAATATGGTTGCATTGATAAACGTGATTTCGAGGAGATTGAATTGTTCAAGTTTGGAATTAAATTTTACATGCTTTAAATTATCATGTGCCCTAAGGGTGTCTTGATTTGCCAAGTATTTAAGCCATTGTAACAAGCATTAAGCTACAACCATTAGGGTTGCAACAAACTCACTCTTTTATCACTCTTTACTCACTTTTCTACCGTTGAAATTCACTTGCAAGTTGTCATAATTGATCTATTGTTTAAAGGCTATTGTTTGAGTGGATTGCTTGTTGACTTTAGTGGCTAGAACTTGTTGTTGTAGCAAAAATTTTCTACAGCCATAACGCTGTTATAAAACTATGTTGATAACACTTATTAACAATCTTCTCTTGCTATCAAAGTCTTGTTTCAAATATTGGAAGGTTGTCTACTAATTCCTAGCTTAATTTTCCAACATCATACACTTGATTTTGATGGTTTAATTTGCAACTTTCATAGTCTTTTTACTGTTGATATATATTTACATTCTGCTACAATTTTGGGACAGCAAGGTTTCTTGTTGATTACCCATTGGTTTTGAGGCTTGTATCATCATTTATTGTCTTGTTTGGGCAAGTCTAACATTGTTTTGCAGTACACAACCTTGGCAACCATTTACCAACTCCTAAGACTCTTTCCACAAGCCTCATTCTCATCCTTGACCTTAACCCATAGGGGTATCCTTCTAGCTCCTTGCTTCTCCCATCGCAATTCCCCTAGGGTCACTCGAGAAGCCTCCCTTGTGTTGGACTTGTCCTTCACTAAAACAAGGGGTACATTTATTAAGGTGACAATGATTGGTATTCCTAGTTGTGTCACATACTTGGTATTTGGGTTGGGCTTCGCCGAAACTACAAACGGTGCAATAACATTTTTTGTCGTTTTTGGGGAGGATTTTGAATCATTTCCAACCCTTAATGACACTTGGAAAGTCTAATCCCAAAGCCTTTACCTTATCTTTCCTGGCAACTCCGTTTGAGGGAAGTTCTCTTTCAACTTTCAATGAACTTCATATAAGTTTATCTAGCGACTCCACTAGAGGGAAGATACCCTCTTCATTTTCAATGAGCCTTGAGCTCATCTGGCAACTCTATCACAGTAAGGTACGAAGGTTTCATTTATAATTAAGCATTCATGTTGAATCTACATATGATGAAGAATGGTTTTTTTGGTATTACGTGGAGTATATCCCGCCCTTGATATTGAGGACGTCCCAGGGTTCCCTCACTCATTCCCCCTAGAGTTTAACAAAATCCTTCCAAGGTTCAATGGGGATCCTTCTTGTGTCGTCCTGCACATCTTGTCATTTGCAAGATATGCATCCACGTTCAATGAAAGACATGAAGACCTTTTGGTGAGAGCTTTCCTATCCTCATTGGGGCGAGAGCAAAAGGACTGGGTCAAGTACTCTTGCAGTCCAAAGAGTATCCCTTCCCTCAAGGTCTTTGTAGACGACTTTTTCAAATATTGGGGTCCAAGATCCCAGAATTTTGAAGACACGTATCATAAACTCTTGATAGCCTTGCAAGAGGAGGGACTTTTATGCCTTTTTGAAGATAATAACAAAGGTTGATGATAACGAAGCTTCCCTGGAGGAAGAATGCAACAACAACCTTGAGGAACGCTTGGCAAAAGAAATAATTGAAGAATAGGTCCAGGAAGAGGAGGAAGTGTAGGATCTTGACGAGACCTTACCCGCCAAAGAGTAAGCCCATGATGACATGAAGAACAAAAGTTGCCTTTTTAATCCTTTGGAGAACAATCCGATGAAGTGCTCTTCATTGAGAACTAAGCCCATTGTAATGAAGAGGCATTGGAACAACATGACCATGAAGAACGTTGCCAAGAAGAAAAGGAAGAATTTCGATGAAGTGCAACATGTTGATGATCGAGATGAGACAACGGTATTCATTCTCCCTTTTGATGAAGTTGTCCAGCCTTGCATTCCTCCTGCGCAAGAAGATGAAGAAGCAATCAGTTCCAATGATGCAGATAAGTTCCTGGAGCAGCCCGCATATATAGTGGACAATCATATTGATGATTTCATATGTGTATGAGAGCGTGGATGGGATATTGGTTGTTTCGGTTTAGATGGAGATTCCATTTACGACATTGAGGGTAACTTCCAAATAAAGAATGCATGAGTCTTTCCTTTGGAAGTTTATCTTTCATATGTAGACGATCAAGATGTTTGGGAGCCTAGTGATGATATGATCACAAACATTTTTCATCCACCAAGGGATGGCTTCTTGCAATACGCTTATGTAGATCCCCATCCATACCTTGGGGGTTATCCTTTTGAGAACTCAGAACTATTATTTGATGAAGATTCTCAAACATCTTGGCGCTTGAATTTTGATGGACATGAGGACGTGGAAGGGTTGTCCCTCGGATATAACAAAAGATCATGTATCACCTCATAAAGTTCCAAGTGGTTTTAGAAGATGGATTCCCACTTTCTCAGATGGAGACATTGTATCAGCTCGACATCATTTGGATATATTTTCGTAAGTTTTTATTCTTGTGCCTCCTGAAAACAGTATGAGGATGTGTGTATCAAGTTTTTCTCTTCATCTCTCATAGGGAAGGCCAAAGAATGGTACAACAATATTCCTCCCAAAACAATTACCACTTGGGAAACGTTTCGAAACATTTTCATGAAAAGATTTGTGGAAATTGAAGGTTATGTATCTCCATTTATGTTTGTTTGTTGTTTTGTAAATCATAATAGCTTTTTGGGATCTTTCGTCTCCTCTCAGTCTTCAGAAAACAGTGATCATGTGAGTGAGGAAATATATGACTCATCATCTATATATGGTAGCCCTATTCAGAGATGGGTGGATCAAGCTTGTGGCCATTCTTTCCAATAGGATTGTCTCCCTCCCACCAACCTCCATGAGTTGTTTTCTATGATTGATTATATGCTTATTCATATTCATGATTATTATGTGCTTAGTTTATCCTTGATATTTTTTATAATTAAGCACAGGGGGAAGCACTTGGGTGAGATGTTGAGCAAGTGGTTGCACTGGTTGTACAATTTCACCTCACATCCGACGAGACCTGATCTCCACGGGCCTCAGGCCCCAAGTAAGTAGGTAGGTCATTTGCTTTCTTGCATTGCATTTGTGTGTTCATCAAAGTGTAGTTGCATTTTCTTTACATATTTTTTTACTACATTTATGCATAGTTGTTGTGATGCATTTGTTTGAATCATATTACATGTTAGTTAGAAGTTTTTGAAAAAATGCAAAATTTTCTTTTTAAGGAATAGTTTTCAAATTTGGATCTTTAAAGTTTTGATTATATTAATAAAGGGTGAGCAAGCCACCCCTTGATCCTCTAATACATTACTTGAGTATGTGTAGGCACATGTCTTACCAAGAGATGTTGAGGTTATCATGTACTCTACGATGAGCACATGTCCCCATGTAGGAGCCAAATGTTACCCCCCCAGGCTAGGGGTAACCAAGGAGATGATGTTTGGCCCGCAAGTTGAAGACATGGATGTTGATGTTTTACTTATACAGCGAGCAGTTATGGTTCTTCTTTATTATTATAATCATTTAGCACATTAGTTGCATAAATAAGATCATTGAAAGAGAGGCAATCACAGAAACAATAGAAACACGCAGATTATCCTGGGAAACCCTCATGGGGAAGAAAACCCAGCAAAAACTTCCTCAATATAGATAGACCAAAAACAAGGAAGAAGATCTTCCTCTACTCCTTCACTAGGAAAGAGTAGCGCACTACTTATCCAAGAGATACCAAGACATAGACCAAGAACCCTCCTTGACGTCACCCCCAGTTGCACCAGCTTCTCCTCCAAGACTTGCGCACTTTTTCCTCTCATTGTAGAGCTTATGAGTGAGTGAGCAAATGAGGCGTTGGCCTCCCTTATAAATAGTGGTTTGGCCATCCTACAATTAGGTTCGGCTGACCTGTCACTTTTCCCTCTTAATTTGCATTTAATTGTCAAGGCACAAAAGGGTTGACTTTTACAAAGGCACAATAGGGCCTAATAAATATAATATAATAATATTATTCAACATTCCTTCTTAGGTAGAATATTCTCCGAAGTTACAATATTTCGACACTCCCCCTTAACAAGAAGGGTATTCTACTGACAACATTAATAACTGACTGGACTCAATACATCATCAAGAGGAGGAGACATCATCATCAACATCGGGAACATTGTTTGTCATATCTATAAATCATTGGAAGTTTTTATCATCATCAACATCAGTAGAAATTGAGCATCATCATCATCTGCAGCGCGAAGCAAGAGTAACATCATCATCATCAACAACAACATGAAGCTGGAACATCAACATCAACAACACGAAGTTAGAACAACAACATCAATGGCAACAGAATGAGACAGGAGCATCAACAATAGCAACAACAACAATAGTGGGCACTCCGACAGACCATCCATCCGAACCTTACGTGATTTGTCCGGGGATAAAAAAGTCCCCTAGGATATAAATCCTAACAAGTTTCCACACTACTGACCACAACAAGTATATACATTACATAGGCACTCCGACAGACCGTCCATCCGGACCTTACGGGATCTGTCCATGGATGATCAATCCCCTAAGATATAAATCCTAACGAGTTGCCATGTTGGTGGTCAGGATGCCATAGTATCATGAGCGTCATTCCCCCTTTCGAGGGAAGTCCTTTCGAACTACACCAAGCTTGTCTCGAAAGTACTCAAACTTCACACGAGATAGAGGCTTAGTCAACACATCTGCTACCTGCTCATCTGTGCCAACATACTGGAGCTTCACAGCGCCCTTATGTACCATATCACGAATGTAGTGGTATCGGATCTCAATGTGCTTCGTCTTATCATGGAACACTAGTTTCTTGTCATCTTTATGCAACTCTAGTTATCACAAAAGATCACGGTAGCATCCATCTCTATGTCAAATAGACATGTCAACAACTTCTAAATCCATATGGCTTCACAACTGGCGGAGCATGTTGCAATGTAGTGTGCTTTTGTCGTATTGAGAGCAATATTGGATTGCTTCTTGCTTTGCCACGAAGTCATGGCTAACCCTAAACTGAAACAACATCCTGAAGTGTTTTTTCTGTCTGAAGCACTTCCAACCCAATCTGAATCAGTATAGCCATACAATCTGAAGTCACAATCTTCAGTATAACAGAGGCCATAGTCCATTATACCCTTAAGGTATCTCATCACATGCTTTGCAACTACAAGGTGAACACCTATGGGCTCCACTATACATTGATTCAAGGTGTTCACAAAAAAGCATATATTTGGCCCAGTATTCGTTAGATACATCAACGAACCAATCACCTGTCTATATAGAGTAACATCAACTATTTCTGACGAAGTATCAACCAATAACTTCATATTCGTCTCCATAAGAGTAGACATGGCTTTACAGTGCATCATAACGAATCTCTTCAAAATTTTCACAGTATACTTTCCTTGATTAAGGAAAATATATTCTGGGCTCTGCCATACTTCAAGACCTAAGAAATAGTGCATCATGCCTAGGTCCTTCATTTCAAATTCAGCAGCAAGCTTCTTCTTACAATCTATGATGAGTTTTTCTTCATCTGTCAAGAATAAGTCATCCACATATAGCAGCAATATAATTGGTCCATCATTCTCAATCTAAAGGTCGGGATCAACTTTACTCTTGGTAAAGCCCAAGCTCATCAAAAAACTATTAATCTTGCCATACCAAGCTCTTGGAGCTTGCTTCAACTTGCAGACATGAATCTTCTTGTCATGTACTTCGAAACCAAAGTTTCACATCACATTGTACCAACCTATTACACTTGCTCAGCTGCAACTCAATTTGCATAATTATATGTTGGTTCTATGTGCTTTTTGCAAAGCACTATTTGTCTCACTGTCTGAGAGTATGTCCTCTACTTCTTCTTCTTTTGCAACTCTTCCTTCTGGAACCAAGACTCTACACCTGCAGCTATTATTTCTGAAGCTGAGAATGACTGCTCTATTCTCACTATAGTTGTTGAACTCTGAGAGTAGCTCCTTTATTCTGTCATGGAAACAACTTCATCTGAAACTGAGAGTGGTTGATACTGAAGGTAGCTTTTCTTCTTTCATGGAGGCAACTCAAACTCAAATACAAGGATTGCTCCCTCTGAATCTCTTACTGTATCAAAATCATGGTTGGTTTGGTTGTCTTCACGAACACTGGGACTATTTCTTCAATTACTGGGGCAAGTGTCTCGTCATAGTCTTCTCCCTCTTGCTGGGAGAATCCTTTGGACACAAATCAGGCTTTGTACATCTTTATACTGTTATCTGCAACATGCTTTTTCTATTAGATCAATCTTGGAAGTCACTATTGACTTCCCTTCTGGTCTCAAGACAAAATCCATATCCTAGTCCTTCTGACTGGCTTCCTTCTATGTCGCTGAAACAAGGGAATCTTCCCAGGAGATTCCACGTCTCCTAGAAGTCTTTGAAGCTGCGATCTAGTCTTCTCAACTCATGGAATCTATTTGTTCATCCTGGAAGATGTCTCTTTTTCCCCCTCTGATCCTCTCTATAATCAGGCTCACTATGAGTCTGCATGCTCCCTCTGAAGCTTGACTCCCTCTGAGTCTATATAATCTTCGGAGCCATCTGCTCCCTCTGATATGGCTCATCAATGCTATATGGCTTTGCATCCTACAAAGTGTCACGAGATTATGTTGGTCTCTCCTCGATTACTGCATTGATTTTGGGTAGGCTCTTCTGGATCTACTAACTCTTCCCGATGATCTGAAGAGTGATCAATTACACTAGAGGGATTTGTTTTGTCATCTTTGGAGCCTTCTACTCCTCATAATCTGTCTTCATCTGTATCTAGAAAAAGTAACTTCTTCTTCTTCTTCTTCTTCTTCTTCTTCTTCGGTACATGGATGTATACAACTTGGATAGTCTGCTTCATGTTTCATCTAATATGTTGCCTCCTACAATCATCACTATAGCTCCCTTTAGGGTTATCACATGTGACCTTCCCGGAACAAGAACAACAAGGGAGAAACAGTAGACAAGAATAATACTCTTTATAATAATAATAAAAACAATAGCGAGAGCAATTGTCACAGTAGCTCCTTCAAAGCTATCACTTGTGACCTACCTGAGACAAGAGAAAAAAGTAAGAAATACAATAATAAGAAATGATAGAAACATTGTTCTAGTGTTGTGATCAATCATTCCTCCATGGTAACCTGGAAACAAAACAAGAAGTTTTTCCTAGAGGAAATGTTAGTTATATCTAATAAATAATTACATTAAGCATTTATCTCGATAGTGCTCACATGCTACCAAGTATTCAATAATAAAACTTTTCAAAGATTGTTATCACATCTATAGTGTTTAGCAGTTATCAAACTTGATATGTGTAAATTCAAATCTTATCAATTTAATCAATCAAACCTGGAACCTGGAGTCTTGTCCTCAAGAATGAGTGTGTTGTTTTTCTTCCGAGTCTCCTTCACTCAAGATGACAAGTATTTTCTTCAACATGTCCTTTGTACTAAGATAATATGCTTTCTTGACAAAAAAACTAGGTTAGAGAATAAACTCTATAATCTCAACTTTAATCAATCCAATACTTTGACTTTAATTTTGACCAATGATTAGTATGATAGTCATAACTTCAACAGATCAAAATACAACCTAGATGTTCATAAGATCACAATAATGTCATAACAAATAGAGGCATATCAAATTAATCAAACATGGGGTGCAATGTTCCTCTGAATGTGTTGGATCTACGATTGTTCTTTAGACAAAAGATCATTTCTCCTGCAAATACCCTTTAGAATAATGATACAATTTGAACATATGTAAGTGCATACCTCTGACAGTATCGACAGGTAGTGGCACCCTCCGACAATAGCGGCAAGCAATAACGAACCTTTAAAATTTCAAAGGTGCTTCAACTTGTAACTTAAAGTTAGCTGGAGATTTGCTAGGGTAAGGCGCAAATTTGCTAGGGTAAGGTGCACTGGGACAATAAAAATCAGTCCCAACACTTCACAAAAAACTTTCACTGCAACTGGTGTTGCAGTTGGTGCTGGCACTACCACTGGTGTTCCAAGGGGCATGAAGGAGCTGGCACTGCAACTGCAACTGATACTACAACTCATACTTCAACTGCAACTTAGGGTTTTATGAGGAAATCCTAATTTTTCGAACTTCAAATTTTGGAATTTTGATACAGGGACTAGATGCGCCCTCCTAGGGCGAGATCCTAGATGTGGTTATTTCCCCCAACATCCTCCATAAACAGAGAAAACGTCACACTTAGGGTTTATGCAGAAACCCTAATTTTGGAGAGTGTGTGTTGAGGCTAGTCACTTCTTATAAACTGTGAGTTGGTCTCTTTCAGGCCCGCTCTGATACCATGTTGATGTTTTATTTATACAACTAACAATTATGATTCTTCTTTATTATTATAATCATTTAGCACATTGGCTGCATACATAAGATCACTGAAACAGAGGCAATCATAGAAACAATAAAGACACACAAATTATCCTAGGAAACCCTCATGGGGAAGAAAACCCAATAAAAACTTCCTCGATATAGATAGACCAAAAACAAGCCAAAAGATCCTCCTCTACTCTTTCACTAGGAAAGAGTAGCACACTACTTATCCAAGAGATACCAAGACATAGACCAAGAACCCTCCTTGATGTCACCCCCAATTGTAGCAACTTCTCCTCCAAGACTTGCACACTTTTTCCTCTTGTTGCAGAGCTTATGAGTGAGTGAACAAATGAGGAGTTGGCCTCCCTTATATATAGTGGCCTGGCCGGCCTAAAATTAGGTCTAGGCCGACCTGTCACTTTTCCCTCTTAATTTACATTTAATTGTCAAGGCACAAAAGGGCCGACTTTTACAAAGGCACAATAGGGCCTAATAAATATAATATAATAATACTATTCGACATTCCTTCTAAGGTAGAATATTCTTCAAAGTTACAACATTTCAACAATGAAGTGTCGAGAGCTAGATGACCAGACAGAGCCCTTCCTTTCCACCGCATCACCATTTATTGACAACAACGTAGCAACGTCCACCACACCAGCTTGGCCCATAGAGGACAACAAGTCTTGCTTCATGAGGTGACAGGTTTGGTCTTGTGATAAGTGTCACTTTAATAATTAAAGCATTTGAGCATGTTGCAAAGAGTCATTTCTTTATTATGAAAAAGTTTGCTTGGAAATTATATCTTTTGCCTCATTTTACCTTGGTGGTTGACATGGTTTCCTAGTAAGTGGGACACCCTCAGGGAAAGGGTTGCTACTGGGGGGTTTCCTTGAAGGGTCATCGTACCATTCCCACACATACCTATCACTTTTCACACCTATTCCCCTATGCTTCCTCGTCATTTGGATTATTGAGCTTATTGTGTTGATTTCTAATAACTCAGCAACAGAAATTAATACCAATAATTTGCTTGCCAGAGATTAACTAACTGTTATTCTAACTTCTAAAAATTATGTAATTAATTTACAGCTAAGTTATAAACTAAAATAACACAGCAGAAACGCACAGAGAACCAAGCACACAATACACATGAACATTAGAAGTTACCCCGGAAACACCAATGTGGGGAAAATCAGCTAAGAGGGGCTTTTATCGGGCATTCAAAAAAAAAATTACAGCAGCAGAATTATCAGAAAATTCTTACAAACTTTCCCAACAAATTGCTCTAATTCCTTAGCAAAAATTCGCCCAACTGTTGGTTGTACGGCCCAGCCTTTTCTGGCCATGTACAACCAGGTACGACCTGCTTGTTGCTGGATGGAACGACCTTAGCAGGCTGAGAAAACTTGGCCTAAGCTCGACCTCTTCCTCACTGTTTGTTGCTGCCTGGAATCGACCCCTCTTTGCTGACTAGTACGACCCAAGAATGGCCTTTGTTGGATGCCCAAATTTCCCTAAATGTGCCCTCTCTACCTCAGTTGCTTCCTCTTCTTCTCTTTCCCAAGCGCCCTCTTCTTCTCACTCGCTCAACATCACAAATGAGAATGTGTATCCTCTCACCCTGAGCACCTTCCTTTATCCTCCTAGCAGCCACCTTTTCTTCCTTGAGATGTGTGTCAGTTCATGTTGAGATTTGGGTACCTTGGAAAGTGGTACCCTTGTGGTTGTGGCTCTCTAACCACAAGAGGGAAATATTTGACCCATTATGCATTACACTTTATGTCTAATTTCACTTTGACATTTTCCTAAGTCAAAAGTGTGAAATTTTTCACTTGAGTGAATAGTGACTATTAATTCACTTTGTGGGTGAATTGAGGGACATAAAGAAAAATGAGGAAACTAATCCAAAGTGGGTTTTGAGTTGAGATTCTTTTTGGAAGATCTCAACCTTTGATTAGAAATGGGATGGGATGATCACATCCATCCATTTCTAGGTTTCCTTATGAATTCTATAAAGAGGGCGCATAGGGAAAAGAGAGGCTCACTCACTTGTATGTTCACCAAGAGAGTTTGGAGAAGGGCAAGAGGATGAGAATGGAAGCATTGGGAGAGGAGAGCTTGGGTGCCTCCATCCATGGAGGAGCTATGACAGCTTAGACCCATGTTTATTTATGATGATCGGTATTGCTTGGAGGAGGGCACACATGTGGAGGAGTGCACCACTAGCAAGTAATAGAAGGACTTGTGTTATTTCAGATATGTTTGGCTCATGTTGGAAGAGACACACAAGAGCAGATTTGTGTGGAAGGGATTCTTCATTGGGTCAAAGAGGAAGGAGGGTGCATCACTTCAGTGGATAGAGAAACAAATGAAGAGGGCGCATTAAGCTTGGATGCATCTCTCTTCTTGGAACTCCAAAGCTTCTCGTGAGGAGTTGTTATTGTATTAGCTTACTTGTTGTATTCACTTCTTAAAATCATCATTATATATACTTTCATTCTAAATTGGTTTTCCTCGGGGGGGGTTATCCAGGGTCATGTTGACCAAAAATACCTGTGTTCATTTTCATGTATGCTAGAGTATAGATCATCTTGTTAAAGTTGTAAAGATCAAGAGGAGTGTTATTTGTTTTGAGTATATTGCATGTGCTAATCATTGGTATGAAAAACACTTGCAAGGGCACCTCAAAAGGACACTTAACCACAAAAATTATCAGCAGAAAGTAACCAAATTGTTTGTTGTCCTAAAAGGAAGCAAAGGACAGTTTTGGAAAGTCAAACTTAGAGCCAAATTTCAGGTCAAGGACATACTTGTTTTGGCAGCCTCATAGTACCTCAGTTCTCTTCATGGTATCAGAGCCCTTGGTGGTAAGGACTTGTTGATTTTTGGGAGCATACAGTTGGCAGTTTTTGGACAACTTGTCGACAGAGTTTGTGGGCAGATTTGTTGGACAGCCTGTAGGACTATGTTGGACTTGTATTTTTCAGCCTCTTTTCACACCTATTTGGATAGGAGTGAGGCTGATTTGGACAGCCTCTTTTCACACCTGCGTGGATAGGAGTGAGGCTGATTTTTACAACCTTTTTTCACACATATTTGCTAGGAGTGAGGTTGTGTTGTTACTGCCTCTTTTCACACCTGTGTTGACAGGAGTGAGGCAGTGCTCTTGTGCAGTTTTAGCATCAGTGTGAGTTTTAGTGGACAACCATGTCGGTGTCCCAGATGCTGGCAAAAGATAGGCTAGACGGAGCTAGCAACTGGTCATCTTGGAAGACCAGGATCACTTTCGCCTTAGAGGACCTTGAACTATGGGATATAGTTCATACTCCCGTTGTTGTTCCTCCTGTTACTGATCCCACATGTTGGTGGCAGAGTTCAAGAAGAAGAACAAGAAGGAGAAAATGACTATTTGTGACGGGGTGAGAGACCATGTCATTCCAGATTTGACTGGTAAAGACTATGCATTTGAGATGTGGGATTCTTTATGCAATCTTTACCAGAGCTCTAATCAGAACCGGAATTTGGTTCTGTTTGAGAGATTTAGGAGCATTCAGATGCTCGATTCTGAGTCGGTTACATCATTCCTTGGCAGATTCA
The DNA here is from genome assembly GCA_032191745.1 of Picea mariana. Classification (NCBI taxonomy): domain Eukaryota; kingdom Viridiplantae; phylum Streptophyta; class Pinopsida; order Pinales; family Pinaceae; genus Picea; species Picea mariana. Next base: position 16,876 of record JASDQU010104955.1, read on the forward strand.
CTCAGATCAGAGATGAGCTTGCAACCGTCGAAGAGATAGTGGACCCAAACTTTATGGTGAGGACAACTTTAAACAACTTTTCCAAACCATGGGGTCCATTTGTTCGAGGCATTGTTGCCCGTGAGCTTATGCCTACTTAGGAGAGCCTTTGGGATGATTTTGTCCAAGAGGAGACGAGACTCACCTCAGAGGCTTCAGGACAGCAGCGAATACATCAGGGAGATGAGGACCTTGCTCTGTGGACTAAGGGAAAGAAGAAGACCGACAAAGGTGCTAAACAGGATCCCAAGGGAGGGGCCAAACCACAGCAGAGTGGTGGTGGGCAAGAGAGAGACATGAGCATGGTGAGATGCTTTGCTTGTGGAGAGATGGGTCACTATGTAGGACAGTGTCCCAAGAAGAAGAAAAAGAAGAAGCAGTAGGATGATACTATAGCAACAGCAAAGGAGCTTGAGTTCAATACATAGTTTGTGAGAGAGTGTGCATTCGTCAGTTCTTTGGAAGTTGTTACACCTTCCAGCATTAGGTGGGGAGACAGAGTTGAGGAGGACCTATTGACTCAGAGTAGTGATTCAAAGGGACCTCAGACTTAGTTTTTGTGGACACCATCTTTAGGGGTGACTGGTCCACCCAGGACAGCTTCAGTTTCAAAGTTGTCGAGACAGAGGGTTAGTGTAGGGGCTTCAGAGCATCAGAGATTGATGAGGAGGAGGAGCAAGGCACCACAGAGGCTTGAGCCTCACTTGGCTATAGAGACGGGCAGATCGACTTCAAGGTCCACTTCACGTGGAAGTCACTTGGTGAGAGGCCAAGTTGAGTATCTTGGTGAGATATCGAGATCCAGATACTCTTGGTGAGATACCAAGAGGGGGAGTGACTCTTGGTGAGATGCCAAGAGAGTGACTCTTTGTGAGATGCCAAGAGTAGTGACCATTAGCGATATGCCAGGAGGTAGAAATCCTTGGTGGGAGACCAAGGTTGAGATCTTTGGTTTGATACCAAGATATAGGTGATCTTGGATAGGTGGAGATGCACTTCCATCTATAGATCACGTAGGTTGAGCAAATCTGTGTCAGAGACTACTTTTGATGATCAGGGTACAGCCATACTCACAGAGTATTTTCCAGTAGGAAACCATGTCCTCTACAGGGATGAGATTGGGGGTGAATGGCACTTTCCTTGATAAGAGGGAGTGTTGAGATTTGGGTAACTTGCAAAGTGGCCCCCTTGTGGTTGTGGGTCTCTAACCACAAGAGGGAAATATTTGACCCATTGTGCCTTACACTTTATGTCTAATTTCACTTTGACATTTTCGTAAGTCAAAAGGGTGAAATTTTCCACTTGAGTGAATAGTGACTATTAATTCACTTTGTGGGTGAATTGAGGGACGTAAAGAGAAAAAGGAAACGAAGCCAAAGTGGGTTTTGAGTTGAGATTCTTTTTGGAAGATCTCAACCTTTGATTAGAAATGGGATGGGATGATCTCATCCATCCATTTCTAGGTTTCCTTATGAATTATATAAAGAGGGCGCATAGGGCAAAGAGAGGCTCATTCACTTGTATGTTCACCAAGAGAGTTTGGAGAAGTGCAAGAGGATGAGAATGGAAGCATTGGGAGAGGAGAGCTTGGGCGCCTCCATCCATGGAGGAGCTATGACAGCTTCAACCCATGTTTATTTATGGTGATCAGTATTGCTTGGAGGAGGACGCACATGTGGAGGAGAGTGCACCACTAGCAGGTAATAGAAGGACTTGTGTTATTTCAACTATGTTTGGCTCATGTTGGAGGAGACACACAAGAGCAGATTTGTGTGGAAAGGATTCTTCATTGGGTCAAATAGGAAGGAGGGCGCATCACTTCATTGGATAGAGAAACAAAGGAAGAGGGTGCACTAAGCTTGGACGCATCACTTCATTGGATAGAGAAACAAAGGAAGAGGGTGCACTAAGCTTGGGCGCATCTCTCTTCTTGGAACTCCAAAGCTTCTTGTGAGGAGTTGATATTGTATCAGGTTCCATTGTATTAACTTACTTGTTGTATTCACTTCTTAAAATCATCATTATATATACTTTCATTCTAAACTGGTTTTCCCTGGGGGGGTTTTATCTAGGGTCATGTTGACCAAAAATGTGTTCATTTTCATGTATGCTAGAGTATAGATCAGCTTGTTAAAGTTGTAAAGATCAAGAGGAGTGTTATTTGTTTTGAGTATATTGCATGTGCTAATCATTGGTATGAAAAACACTTGCAAGGGCACCTCAAAAGGACACTTAACCACAAAAATTATCAACAGAAAGTAACCAAATTGTTTGATGTCCTAAAAGGCAGCAAAGGACAGTTTTGGAAAGTCAAACTTAGAACTAAATTCTGGTCAAAGACAGACCAGATTTAGCATCCTGATAGTACCTCATTTCTCTTCAGTTCAGTCTCCAAGGCTTCAAGGAGGTGCGCCCCCCTTGGTTGGGCCCCACAATCAATTCAAGAGTCCATGAGGTGTGCCCCACTAGCCAGGGACCCACAATCCACTCAAAAGAAAAAAAAATGTTGCATGCCTAAGTTAGAATTAGGCTAAGATAACTAAGGTTGATTCGAGTTGTTTTATGTGTCCATAAGCTAGCCTAGGAAACTTAGGCCTGGTTGAGACACCTACCGAGCTACAAAAACTAACACTCCCTCTTAGCAAGGGAGGTGTCTCCACCTGGATCAATCTATGACCCCATCAAATATGTTGTTATTGTATTTGCTCCCTCTGACCTGAAAGACATCCCTGCTACCTATGTTGCACTCTGATCTGATATCTTCCTCTACTCATCCATCAGTGTCAACTCATACCAGCTGACTATCTTGGATGAAGCCACTCGTCCACTAGACTTGACCACTGACACGGATCTCTAATCCAAGAACCCCTTGGACCCAACTACAGGTTGTCCCAACACCTTGTACATCATACCCTCCCTGATGCCAAGTCTCACTGCTGCATCCAAGATTTCTCCCTTTGAACGTATGAGCACCTGTCCATCATCGAACATCATTGCATACCCTTTTTCCTCCAGAGCTGACACAGAGAGCAAATTAACCCTCAGCTTCAGTACAAACATCACCTCATCCACCTCCAGAGAACCACCTAACTCTAGTTGGAATCTGACACATCCAACCCCCTTCACTGCATGCAAGGTGCATGCCCCACTTCTCACATGGCAGTCAGAGTCTGTCTCTGAAACACTAAGGAACATCGACCTTCTTCATGTCATATGGCGAGATGATTGTTAAGGTTTAAGTTATTATTAGGTTTCTTTTCAATTCACTAGATAACCATAGCATAGATAGGATCACTGAGAAATACACAATCACAAGAGACACATCATTTATCCTGGGAAACCCTCATGGGGGAGAAAACCCAGCAAANCAAAAACTTCCTTAATATAGATAGCCAATACAATGCCAAGAGATAACTCAAACAATACAGAAAGTCCTCTCCCAAGAATGTGCCTCTCTCTCTCTTCCTTCCTCTCCAACTGCAGCTGCAAACTTGCGCTCTGATGAACAAGTGAGTGTGTGAACAAATGAGGCGCTAGCCTCTCTTATTTATACAATCTGGCAGGTGTGAACTGAGGTGTCTTTTCACTGGCAAGGCCGACCTCTTATTCTGGGTGGTTATAACCACTTTAATATATTCTGGGGGACGACTTCTCATTCTGCCTATTACAATTAGGGTTTGACCAATCCGCAAAAGGGGATTTGGTCATTTACAATACTCGACATGATCAATCCGCAAAAGGCGATTGATCTAATGAATAATACATCAATAAAAAGTAGAATACTCTTTGCAGTTACATTATTTCAACACTCCCCCTTAACAAGAAGGGTATTCTACAACAACATCAGGCGAGAGAGAGGACAACATCATCAACAACATCTTGGAACACTGACTGACGTATTTATAAATCATCGAAAGTTTTTCTCATCATCAATATCATCATTCTCAATAGAGAGTTGGAATGATATCATCATCTGCATCAACATGGATTAGTATAAAAACTAATGCATCATCATCACAGCACGAGGTTGGACATCATCACAGCACGAGGCTGGCACATCATCACAGCAATTAAGCTGGCACATCATCACAGCAATTAAGCTGGCATCACAACACTAGGCTGGCAACACAACACTACTCCCCCTTTCGAGGGAGGTCCTTTCGGACTATACCAAACTTATCTTGAAAGTGCTCAAAATTTACACAAGATAGAGGCTTGGTCAACACATCAGCAACCTGTTCATCCGTGCTAACATATTGGAGCTTTATGGCTCGTCTCTGCACCATGTCACGGATGTAGTGATATTGGATCTCTATGTGTTTTGACTTGTCATGAAATACAGGATTCTCTGTCATCTTTATGCACCTCCGGTTATCACATAGGATCATGGTTGCTTCCATCTCTAGGTCGAATAGACCTGTCAACAGCTTCTGAAGCCATATGGCTTCACAACTGGCAGAACATGCAGCAATGTATTATGCTTCCGCTGTGCTGAGAGCAATGCTTGATTGCTTCCTACTCTGCCATGAGATCATGGCTGACCCCAAACTGAAACAACATCCTGAAGTGTTCTTCCTGTCAAAGACACTTCCAGCCCAATCTAAATCAACGTACCCACTCAGTCTGAAGTCATGATCTCCATCATAACTGAGACCACAATCTACTGTACCCTTAAGGTACCTCATCACATGTTTTGCAGCAACTAGGAGAACATGTCTGGGTTCTACCAGAAACTGACTCAAGGTGTTCACAGCAAAACAGATATATGGTCTGTGTTCGTCAGATACATCAGCGATCCAATGATCTGTCTATACAGCTTAGCATCAATCAATTCTGACGAAGTGTCGACCAGGAGCTTCAACTTGGTTTCCATGGGTGTATTCATGGACTTGCACTCCAACATATCAAATCTCTTCAGGATTTCAACTGCATACTTCCCTTGGTTAAGAAAGATCTTCTCTGGACTCTGCCATACCTCAAGACCTAAGAAATAGTGCATTAGGCCAAGGTCTTTCATCTCAAATTCTGCAACGAGCTTCTTCTTACATTCAGTGATGAGATTTTCTTCTCCAGTCAAGAATAAGTCATCCACATACATCAACAATATAACCGGCTCATCATTCATAACCTTGAAGTAGAGGTTAGAATCAGCTTTACTCTTGGTAAAGCCTAAGCTCGTCAGAAAACTGTCAATCCTTCCATACCAAGCTCTAGAAGCTTGCTTCAATCCATACAGAGCCTTCTTCAACTTACAGACCTGAGTCTTCCTGTCTTCAACTTCAAATCCTTGAGGTTGTTCTAAATACACTTCTTCTTCAATGACACCATTTAGGAAAGTTGTCTTTACATCCATCTGGTGTAACTTCCACTTCATCTTAGCTGCAAGGGATATGATGGTTCTGATCGAAGTGTATCTGGCTATAGGAGAAAATGTCTCTTCATAGTCAATGCCTTCCTTTTGAGAAAAGCCACGAGTGACAAACCTTGCTTTGTACTTCTCAATACTTCCATCAGCAGTATGTTTTATTTTGAAAAGCCATTTGGAAGATACCAAATCCTTGCTCTTTGGTCTGGGAACTATTTCCCATACATCATTCTTTATGATAGATTGGTATTCTTCTGTCATGGCATCTGCCCATTCTTTCTTCTGAATGGCTTCTTCAAAGCAGGTAGGATCCTTCTTTAAGAGATCACACATCAAAGCCATATAACTGGAGAATGGCTTAGGTCTCTTCACTTGTCTCGTGGTTCCTTCAGGGACACCATACTTCTCTCCATCTTGAATAAGTTCCCTTGCCCAAGCTGGCTTTCTCTTGTGGGAGATCGTCATCTGGGGAGGTTCTTGAAATTCTACTATGTCATGATCTTCTAGAATTTCCTCATCAGGGGAAGCTATGACTTCCCTCACTGGTTCTGCAACTCTGGGAGCAACAAGTTCCTCTTCATATACTTCTTCAAGCTGGCATCTTCTTGATTTCTTGAGTGCTGCATCTGTTAGAATATGAAGGATGTGTGCTTGTTTTACCATTGACAATACCCTTGTCACCCAACCATAAGCTGAAGCCACCCTCCGAGCACCTTAACCTTGACAGAGAATCATTCCGAAAGCAAACCCTAGGCTAGATAGCCACACAAAGGGTAGCGCACCTTTCCCCAAGGATAGTGCATCAACAAGAGTTGATCAGATAGTCCAAACCCTAGCCAAGAGATAGTCCAAGCCAAAACGTAACTGCTAGCTGCACCAGCAGCTCTCCTCCAAACCTGCACACAAGACTGCAACTGCACTGCGTAGAACTGGCTCTCTGCAACTGCTGAGATGTGTCAAATGAGAGACTGGCACCCTGTATTTATAGTGGTTCTGGAAGACTTACTGGGGCTGACTTCTCCTTCTGGGTACCTGTCTGTTCAGTATATATTAATTCTTCTGACCAACTTCTTCTCTTGAAGGCTAATAACCTAATACATATTATCTTCTTGAGCCGACAAGTCTTCTAGGGTTATTAGCCAACTCATTAGGGTTTCTCTTGCTTCCCGGAGTCTTCTATTCTCGTTAGGTTTACACGCGGAGGTAAATACCTCCCGCAGCTACCATAATATCAACACTCCCTCCTAGCTAGGGAGGTATTACAGGTAATTGTCTTGAGAACAAAACATATCATTCACCCAGTAGCATGAACATAGTTATATGGACTAGATCATGAGCAACATCATCATCATCAGCTACATCATCTCTCGAAACCATACTCTATCTGAGTAATCAGACATGATGCTCACTCCACAGAGTGATGCAAGAACCATTCTTCTAATCTAGAAGAGTAAATGCTCTGAACCATTTTCCGTCTGGAAAATCTCTGTTCATCATTCATCTAGCTGATGATTATCTCCAATAAACTGTTGATAGTCTTCAAGGCAATCAAAACAAAAATAGAACACAATTGTGTCTATCCATAGTAGTGCATAACTACAATCCAATGGTACACTACCACACCAAGTAGCAAACAAGTACTTGATCAGTAACGTATAGTCACGAACAGTGGAACATATCCACCATAGTAGTATACATCTACTGTCATACAGTCTTCATAACAAACATCTGATAGCAACCTGCACAGAAACAATGTTATGATATAAACTGAATCATCTGGGCCAATCTTTCACTCACATCTGTGAGATCTGAAAGAATATTTACCCTCAGTGTAGAACATCAACAATGGGCTATCTGCCCTATTCTTCTCAAACAAGGAAGAATGATTGTTTCTGATTTCTGAGCCTGGACCATTCCTCACCCTGGGCCATTCCTCCTACACTAATCAAAGTGCACCCTGGAGAGAATGTATAAACCCTAAGGAATGTCTATCCCTGATTGTTGAGCCTGGACCATTCCCCACCCTGGGCCATTCCTCCTTCAGTAATCAAAGTGCACCCTGGAGAGAATGTATAAACCCTAAGGAATGACTGTCCAGACCATTTCCTCTGTTAACCACAAGAGGAAAAGACTGTCCTGCATCAACCTCCAAAACGAACCATTCCTCATGTTAACCACAATGAAAAATAGTTGTCCGGCGAGGCAAGCCAGTGTTCTTGAGTAACCCTCAAGAAGAGAGACTGCCCTAGACCACTACCCATGTTAACCACAATGGGAAGTCGTTGTCTATGATACATCAGTAATCTGGACCATTTCCCATGTTAACCACAATGGGAAATCGTTGTCCGTCAGAAATCTCAATCCACTTTTCGAACAGAAAAGCATCTGTCCAAGATGGACTATTTTTCAATCTTGAAAATGAATGTCCTCAATAATATTTTCAGTGCTCCCTCCCAACCTGGGAGTCATTTCTTCATTTTTCAATAAGGAAGTCATCTCCACGAGCTCCAATTTGAGTACGCAAACTCTTTCATCTTGGATAGAAGCTTTACCAAAATGTCTGCTTATTTGCTCATCTGTGGAGATATGTATTGGAGAACCACTTTCTCCTTTCTGGACTTCATCACGGATAATGTAATCTTCACCACGCTTATGCTGTGCACTGGAGGTTCTCCACCAAGTTGTTTTCTTTTGTCTGCATGCAAGGGTCTCTTTCTGGTATGCCTCAAAGTCTTGTGGTTGCTCTTCATACGCTCTTTATTCAATTTATCTGGAGAACATTCTTTGTATTCATCTGATGTAGAACTCCAACTCATGGATGTTGCGGATGATATAATGACTCATGTAGAGATAAGTCTGGTTTACTGGAACAAGTAATCATCATAGTCTTCTCCCTCAATCTGGGAGAACCTCTAGTTCTAGATCTCGCGATGCTTTCATTCATAAGTCTTCCATACACTATTCTTTATCACGACTTTTAGTTCTTCTGCTTGATTGCTTTTAGTGAGTTCATATCAAGTTGGTAATCTTGTGATTCTTGATACAATGACTGGTTGTTCTGGTTTCTCTTTCTTTCTTGGAATCTTCATTTTCTTCTTCATGTTTTTCTTTAGCTCTTGGGTCCATGGAGTTTCTTATAGATTCCATGCCCTAGAGATTCCACTTCTTCCTTTCATCATAGGATCACGGATCTGGATGGACAACCAGGGATACTTTGAGGCTTCTCTTCGAAGAAGACTTCTTCTGAGATTAAACTGAACACATACTGTCTTTCATGGTTACTACCATGGATATATACTTCATCATCTTCAATGGATCATAGGATTAGCTCCCTCATAATCCGTGCTTCATGTAAGAGTGCATATAATCGGCTCCCTCCATCTAACAGAGTCCACGCTTCCATCTGCATCCTTATTGTCTTCTGCAATATATAATTGGGTCTCTTGTCTAACAGAGTCCACGCTTCTGTCTTGTTGTCTTCTACAAAACGTTATAAGTCTTTTTCCAATTTCCTCTCTATTGCTGACTTATTTCTGTCTTTGCTTCTTCTAAGTCTCTTCATGATTGATTTGTCTTATCTTGCAATAGCTTCCACATGATTTGTATTTCATCCTTTCATGTGTATTATCTAATGGTATCCATTCTTATCTTGTTGTTCTTCCATAGGTATAGTTCTTCTTGGAACACATTATCTTCCAAGAGATGGATATACAAGATATGTACAGAGACTATGCAAACAAGATATGTACAAGAGATAAGAAGAGTTTTGTTACCTTTAGAAGAAGAAGTCTCTTCCATCCTGCTTAGCTTTCTTTGTAGGTTCCTTTTCTTCAGCAATTGATGCTTCGTGTTTCTCCTTCCTTTTCTTTAGCTCGGGACAATGACTCTTGTAGTGACCATACTTTCGATAGTTGAAGCATTGTATTTCTGAAATGTCTTTCTCTTGATTTGGCTTCTTCCTTGAACCAAACTTCCTTTTGTTCCTGAAGTTCTTGAATCTTGCTATGAAGGCTTGATCATCGTACTTCTTTTGGGGTTTCTCTTTTGCATTGATCCTTGATTCTTCTTGAGCACAACAACTCCAAAGTTCTTCAAATATCAGATACTCCTTTCTTGTGTTCATGCTTGCGGAAAATGCATCCCACGTCTTGGGAAGACCATTGAGTACTATGTTTACTAACTCCTTCTCTGAGATGATCTCTTCAATAGCTTGTAGTTGATCTCTTAACTGAGAGATTCTCACAAAGTATGATGTTATGATGTCGTCATCATTCATCTTCATGTCACGGAGCTCATTCTTCAGACTCATTACTTGTCCAATGTTTCTGATTGAGAAGAGGTTTGTTAGGGCATCGTACATCTTCGATGAGTCAAGATGAGAGATGTAGGGTATCAAGTGGTCTTTTATGGAATCCACTATGATACTCATGGCATTGATGTCACTATCTTTGAACTTCTCCATAGCTACAACGTTCTGCAGTTCCTTCTCTTTTCCTTCTTCAAACTTTGGCTTCACGATCTTTCCTTTCACGATATCCAACACTTTATTCTTGGCAAGGATGAGGTCAATCCTTGTCTTCCACACTCTGAAGTTAGAGGCTCCATCTAACTTGTTCTCTGACTTCATAGAATAAGTCATGGCTGTTTTAACTTGGTCAAACCCTAGATTTGACCACAAACTCCAACTTGACATCTTGGCTTGCTGAGAATACCAGGAGATGTGCTAGGCTAGGGCGCATTGATCTGTCTGGAGATTAGGTAAATCTCTTCACTTAAGGTGCCTCAACGAGAGGATTAGGGTTTCTGCAACTGCTCCTGCTAGTAACCCTAGCGGC
>JASDQU010104955.1:39588-87583 GCA_032191745.1 Picea mariana
ATCGCGTTCACCTGTGCTCATCCACAGGCACGTCCACTCAACAGATCTTCTTTCCCACTGCATTACACAGGAGAGTCATTTGGAGTTTCTCATCAACTCTCTGCTCAGAGGAGGCTAATACATCATCTTCATTTTTGTTCTCATGACAATGCACCCAGCACTTTGGGATTTCACACATTCACCTTGTGCTCAGCCACAGGCACGTCCAACTCTGCAGATCTCCTTTCTCACTGCGTTACACAGGAGAATCATCTGGAGTTCTTGTCAACTCTCTGTAACGAGGAGGCCATCTCTACGTTCCAGCTCTGTCTCAGATAGGAACCACACACCCCTCTCAGGGGCTTTCTCTCAGGTTTGTAAGCTGGAGAATGTCTCACGTAGATGCAATCATCAACACTCCCTCTCAGCTAGGGAGGCATTTTCCACCAGGCCAAGTCTCTCACGAAAATACTCGAACTTTGTCTTGGCAAGTGGTTTGGTGAAGATATCTGTGATCTGTTCATGAGTAGGAAGATATTGCACGTGTATTGTCTTCCTCTGCACCATGTCTTTGATATAATGATATTTCATCTCAACGTGTTTAGATCCATCATGAACCACTGGGTTCTCAAAGAGCTTTACACACGGCTCTTGGTTATCATCATAGGATCCATCTCATGATAAAGTAAATCTGTCAAAAGCTTGTGAAGCCATATGGCTTCGCACACTCGATGTTATATGTGGTACTCAAGGCCACAGAGTTTTGTTTCTTGTTGCATTAGGAAACCATGGAAACCTTCACGGTAATACAACAGTCGGATGTGCTCTTCCGGTCCATTGTATTCTCTGCTCAATCTGTATAGGCATATCCCTGCAAACTCAATTTCACACTCAAAGGCATATCTCAGACCATATTAAACGGTGCCTCGTGTATATCTCAATAAATGCTTTACTATCTCGATTGGCTCATGGGTTTGCTAAGTGTATTCATTGCATAGCATGAGTCAGGTCTGGTGTTAACCAGATACATCAATGATCCAATCAGCTGTGGATCAATCTCGTCTGAATCATCATCAATCTTTTTCTTCAAATCCATCACCGTGGATTTGCATTTTGTCATACTGAACTTCTTTAATATTCCCACTGTATATTTTCCTTGACTCGGGAAAATCTCATTGATCCTTTGTCATACTTCTTGTCCCAAGAAGTAGTGCATCATACTCAAATCCTTCATCTCGAAATCAGAAGTCAAAGCTTACTTGTATCCAACAACAAGGCTTTCTGAATAAGTCATCGGAATCAGGCTCTCGTCACCAACATTGTAATAATATAGGTTTGGATCAGCAACACTCTTGTTAAAACCCAAACTCATCAAGAATCTATCCATCTAATATAGTTTCCAACTCATGGATGGTAGTACGGATGGAAGTGTATTGGGCTTACTGGATCAAGTGTCTCATCATAGACAACTCTCTCAGTTTGTGAGAATCCTCTGGCTATAGATCTCACTTTGTATTTCTCGACACTTCCATCGACTGCATGCTTGATCTTATAGATCCACTTGGAAGTCACCACGAACTTCCCTTCTGGTCTCTGAACAATATCTTATACATCATTCTTTAAGATATACTGGTATTCTTCTGTTATGGCATCTTTCCATACATGTTCTCTTGTTGCTTCTCCAAGACAAGGAGGCTCAGAATCAATGAAGTGGCTCATGATTGAAGGATAGATCGAAAAATCTCTTTTGCTTTCTCGGGATGTGCCTTGAGAGGCTTGTATGTTTCTCTGCCTCCTGCAGAGTGAGCTTAGATAGGCCTTGTATGCCCTACTGCAATATCTCTGAACATATCAATCGAAGCAACTGGATCAGCTGGAATAATGTCTGTCTCCCTCTGAACTGTTGAAGGGGGAGAAGGTATTGTCTCACTGTCAATCTCCATCTGAGATTCTCTGGATCTTTGAAAGTGTGTCTTTTCTTCAAGGACAACATCTATGCTTGTCTCAATCTGTCTCTGACCAGGGATGTAGATCTAGAATGTCTTTGAAGATTCATTGTTATCCCATAAACGTATCCTTTCTTCCTGAAGGGTTTAGCTTGGACTTCTTCTCTTTGGGTACATGAAAATACACTGGGCACCCAAATATCCTGAAGTGTTCAATCTCGGGCTTCACTCTTGTGAAGGCTTCTTCGAGAGTTATGTTTTTCAAAGTCTAGTGAAGACTCTTGTTCTGAACATATACTGTGTCATGCATGCTTCTGCCCATAGAATCATAGAAGGATTTTGATCATGCATTATTGCATTGGTTGCCTCAAGGATGGTTCTATTCTTCCTCTTTCTCAAATAGTTTTGACTCCCTCTGAGTCAAGTGACTCCCTCTAAAGGATAAACATCTTCCTTTGTTGTTAACCTGTCTGGAGCAAGAAAACAAGAGGAACCAAAACAAGAATATCTCATAAAGGAGAATAATGAGTACATCTCTAGAATCAAAACAATTTAAGGATTGTTGTCATAGCTACAACACCTACTTGTAATGTAGCAAACTTTTAGAAATATGGGTTAGAGGAATGACAATTACAACAATCAAACCTGGAGTCTTCACTTCCAGTGTGTTGTTCCTTTGAATGCATTGAGATCCCTCTGGATACATGACTTCAGCAAAAGGTTCCTTCCTCCTGCAATTTCCCTTATGACAATGATACAAATAATATATATACAAGTGCATACCTGAGGGTGCTGATATGATTTCTCCAATGGCACCTAGCTGATCTCTGTCCTCTTGACATCTTCATGAAGAGGGTAGTCATAGTGTCACCTTTTTGTATCACCCACAATAAGCCTTCCTCTGAAGTCTCGTCTTCCAGGAACTTGAAGTTGCTTGATCCATCAAGCTTATCTTCCATCATAGTTCTGTTCATTATAATTTTAGATTCTACATGAACCCTTGTCAACTGGGCTAGAAAACCTAACGGCTAGGCTAGGCTAGGCTAGCACTTTTAGGTTTTGTTGGACTTATGACTGCCAACAATAAGCCTCTGAAAGATAGGAGAACACTGGTGAGCTAAAGAGCTCCTTCAATGAGTCTGCAGAAACCCTAATTCTGAAATTTCTACAGAAATTAGTGAAACCCTAGAAACCCTAGGACCAAAATCTCAAAATGCTCGAAAAGTCACTATGAGAGTCTCTGGAGGTGCATTGGAGGAGGCCATACTCTCCTATGCCAAAATTAGCCCCAACGTTCAAGTATTAAGGTGCTGAAACACCTCAAAAAGGGGAGTCGTACGGATTTTCTGGAAACCCTAGGAGGGTCGTACGGTTCTGCAGAAAAGAGAGGAGACTGGTAGATGCTTGTGCAATGGGTTCTTCAAGACCTATGCTCTAATACCATGTTGATTTTTCAATAAGCAAGGTTAATCATGAAGTTCATTACATTTTTAACATTTAACTTAACCATAGCCAATAATGTTGCAGTGTTGAATTTAAAGCAGCTGCTGGAGGATGGCCTAAGACCCTAGTTGTGGACTAGGGCCCCCAGTACACTCCTGAGTTCTTGGTCTAAGACCAATCAGTGAGAGCCATGGCAAAAGACCCTTGTAAGGGCCCCCAGTAGATAACTAGGGTTCTTGGTCTGGGACCAAGCAGTAAAGACCCTTGAAAGGGCCCCTAGTATATGACTGGGGTTCTTAGTCTGGAACCAAGTAGTTAAGTCCTTAGATATGTCTAGGGCCCATGGACGTGTTCCAGGGTACCCATGTCTAAGGCATGGGTTGATCCTTGGTTTTGTACCTTGGTGGATAAGACCCCAGATATGTTATGGGGCAACCTGGTCCTTGATCAGGTAGTTGTTGATGTGTGACCCTCTTTGAAGGCAGGCATGACCACATGAGGGATGTATCTCATATGMAATGATGATAAAGTTGATTGGTCACCTTGAGAAGTATATGGACATGTGTAAACCTCTCCTAAACCCACCACCCTTGGTTTTTGAGCTTGAGTTTTGTTTGGAGGTTTGTATTTTGTGTTAGGGGTTAATATAAAAAATATTCAATTAATGTTAATTATAAATATATTTATATTAATTAAATATATTATTTTAATTTTATTTTAATTATATTTCTTTTACCCTAACCCTTGCCTAAAAGTATAAATAAGAACCCTTCCCCCTTCACTTAGCTCATTCATTCCTTCCACCTCATAGAAGTAGCAAACTGCTCTCTTTTGGCCTGCGGCCTCCTTGTAACAGTCAACGGCCCTCCTTGTGACAGCCAGCGGCCCCCCTTGTGACAGCCAGCGGCCTCTCTTTGTGACAATTTGTGTGACAGTGTCCTTGCATGAGTTATTTTGTTGTTGTGGGTGTTGAGGGTGCCTTCCTCTATTGAAAGTGTTTGTGTTGCTGCCCTCCTTGTTTATTACTAGCCTGCCCTCTTCTACAGCCAACAAAACCCTACTTGAAGGCTGTCATCCCCTAGATTTGAGTTTTGTGAAGGCCGCAGCACCCTAGCAAGGTGGTTGGACCTTCATTTCAAGCAGTCGTCCCTCCTTCTGGCAGTCTCTTTTATGTGTGAGGGTTTGTGGGGTTTTTGGATATGCTTGTGTGAGTTTTGATGGTGGTTTCACAGTCCTTTACTTCTCCTGATAGAGATCTGACCCTTGAGGCAAATCCATGACACATAGACTTATCTGAGCATACTTCAGTGGCTTATTATCTCTCAGGTGTGCTTTGCTCTTCTTCTTCATGCAGAGGTAAGATTATCAAAAGGTAAGCTTTTGTTCACAGTGTTTGCATTGCTTATATCTAGATCTACCTACTGCATATTTTTTCTAGTTCAGATCTGATTAAAGTTGTTGTACACAGTGCTTGCAATTACTCATATTTTTTCTAAGTCTAGATCTACCTACTATAGAAGTTCTGATATACATTTACTAGTTCAGATCTGATTGTTTTTTACCATCTAGAAACAAATCTGTTGCTTAGATATAACTCAGGAATGTTACTACAGTTCAGACCTAATTACTTTATCAGTCTAGAATAAATCTGTTGTTTAGATCTGATTCAGAATTACTTGTCCAGTTCAGATCTGATTGATGTAAGAATAAATCTTTGTCCAAATCTAACTCAGAGTTTAGATCTGTTTGTCTTGCACACTCAGAAATTGTTTAAGGTTTAAATCTACTTGTTGTTCACATTCTGATCTGATTTCTTAGTTCAGATTTAACTAACTAGCATACTCAGACTATTTTGAAGTTGATATCTGTATGTGTTTATGCTGAATTTGTTTACAGAAATTTTGAAAAGTAGATTCTTTGTCTTCTTTACCTAATTCTAACATGGTATCAGAGCTTAGGGCGTGAAAAGAGCTCAAGGTTACAAACTTGAGCCTACGTAGATCCATATTGTTAGGGCTATTTTGCAGATCAACAACATCTATTACTAAATTGATCTAGATCTCAGTATGGCCTCTACATCAGTTAAAGTTGAAGCCAGACTTATAGGGGCCTCCAATTTCAATGCTTGGAAATCCAGAATAGTAAACATTCTTGAAGAGAATGAACTAGAAGAGTTGATTACTAGGGTAATTGAAGAACCCACTTCAAACACAGCTAGGGCAGCATACAGGAAGAAACAAGCCAAGGATAAGAGAATCAATTTTTATTCTGTTAAGGACAGCATGATGCCCATCATTGGTATTCTAAGGACTGCCAAAGAATGTTTTGATGCTTTGGCAAACCTCTATGAAAAGAAGGCACCAACTCAGAAAAGAATATTGAAGAAACAACTATGTACTTTGAGAATGGGAAAAGATGATTCAGTTGCTACCTTCTTCTCCAAAATTGCTCAAACCAAAGATCAGCTTATTGCAATAGGAGTTCCTGTAAATGATGATGACCTTGTGTAAAAAAAAATTGATGGACTTCCTGAGTCATGGGGAGTTTTTCTTGCATCTGTAAATGGAAGAGAAGTCCAGCCTAACTTTGACAGATTATGGCATGACTGCTTAGAAGAAGAAGGAAGACTCAAAAGTAGAAATGAGTCTACACTTCTAAGAGATCATGCCCTTTCAGCGAAAACCAAGAAATGGAAGAAGTTCCCTCAAGCTAAAGGCAAAGGTAAGAAACCTCAAGGTAAGGTATCTCATCTCAATCCTCATTTATCTAAAGTTAAATGTTTTAGCTGCAATAAGCTAGGACATTATGCAAGAGATTGCAGGAATCCTCCCTCTCAGCAAAAAAGAAAAGGAAGATTCCAAGCCTCAGTTGCCACTGAAGAGGCTAAACCTCAAGAGGAGCCTCAAAGAAGACAAACCAGGGTTTCCACCAAAGAGCAAGAACAACAAAAAGAATATTATCTTATCTCAGCTTTTTCTGGCACAATTACCAAGTCAGAGGAGATTTGGTTAATAGACAGCGGTGCTTCCAGACACATGACAGGCTTCAAACAAAACCTTGCAAACTATCAAGACAAAAAATTCAAGGTAAAGGTGGAACTGGGTGATGATGGCACCTATGACATAAAAGGTTTTAGATCTACCTCTTTCCGACTTCAATCAGGTAATATATTTCATATTGATGAAATTATTTGTCCCTGGTTTAAAGAAAAATCTAATCCATGTTCCAGTTTTAGAAAGCAAAGGTTACTCGTTAGCTTTCTCCAAAGGGAAGGCCCTCATGTGGTCCTCAAATGAAGATATAAGCACTGCTATGACCATTGGAACTCGTGAGAGTGGTCTTTATAAAATCTCAGGTCAGGTTATTCAAGCTCTAGCTCACGAGACGGTAAATCCTTGTGAGCTTTGGCACATAAGACTTGGACATCTCAACTACAACGCACTTCCAGGTTTGCAAAAGATGGTGACAGGTATGCCAGTATTTTCTTTTGAGCATGATAGTGTTTGTAGAGGTTGTGCACTTGGTAAGAATACAAAGAAACCCTATCCTCTCAGTAATAGAAAATCAAATGGCATTTTAGATCTAATTCATTCTGATCTTTGTGGGCCCATGACTGCCCCATCTATGAATGATTGTATTTACTATATCATTTTTATTGATGATTGCTCTCGTAAAACTTGGATTTATTTCTTAAAGACTAAAGATGAATCTTTCAGCAGATTTCAAGAATCGTGTTGAAAATCAAACAGGCAAACACATCTGAGTTTTCAGGACAGATAATGGTAAAGAATTTGACTCCTTTAAATACGATGAACTCTGTCGGGCTTCTGGAATTAAGAGGGAGATAATTGTGTCGTACAACCCCAGCAGAATGGGGTTGTTGAAAGAAATAATAGAACTATCTGTGAAGCAGCCAAGGCCATGATGTATGACCAAAACTTACCTTTATCTCTTTGGGCCGAGGTTGCCAATACTGCAGTCTACATTCAGAATAGATGTCCACACAAATCCCTTGAAGCGAAAACTCCTGAAGAAGTTTTCACCGGGATTAAGCCCTCAGTTGATCACTTGAGAATCTTTGGCAGTCCAGTCTATATTCACATTCCAAAAGAGAAGAGGACTAAGCTAGAGCCCTCCAGAAAGAAAGGAACTTTTGTGGGATACAGTGAAACCTCAAAAGCTTACAAGATTTATATCCCAGGTCAAAATTTCATCGAAGTAAGCAAAGACGTGACTTTTCATGAAGAGGCAGCTTTTCGTCGGGCCAGAGAACTTCCATGTGATTCAGACGAGCAGGAAGCTCCACCACTCGATTCTTTAGATTCTCCTCTTCCAGATGAGCAGAGAGAGGAAACCTCAAAACTTCTAGTGGATCCCTCAAGGGATACTATTGAGTTTCCAATGGAGATACCTCCTATTAAAAGGAAACCAGCCTGGTGTCGGGAAATATTAAAAAAAGTAGAAAAGCTTTCAGCTCCTAAGGGCACCTTCAGAGAAAGCAAGAAACCAGATAAGTACTTCGGTCTCATAGCTAAGTTGAATATTGTGATTGATTCAGAACCTTCCACATTTGTAGAAGCCTCCAAACATCAAGTGTGGAAAGATGTTATGATTGAAGAATATGATTCTATTCTAAAGAATGATGTATGGACAGTAGTTCCTAGACCTCGTGACAAATCAATGGTAACTTCCAAATGGATTTATAAGATAAAGCATGCAGCAGATGGTAGTATTGAAAAATACAAGGCTAAATTTGTGGTTTGTGGTTTCTCTCAGAAAGAAGGAATTGACTACGACAAGATTTTTGCTCCAGTTGCCAGATATACTTCAATCAGGATTATTATCTCTCTTGCAACATTTTTTGGTTGGAAACTTCACTAGATGGATGTTAAGACTGTTTTTCTTAACGACAAAGTTGAGCAAGAAGTATATATCGAGCAGCCTGAAGGTTTCGTGATACATGATAAAAGATCTCATGTGTGCAAACTCAAGAAATCCCTGTACGGGTTGAAGCAAGCTCCGAGAGCTTGGTATGGTAGAATAGACAGTTGTCTACAAAGTCTTGGATTCACCAAGAGCATAGCAAATCCCAATCTTTATATAAAGATTGTACAGAATCATCCAGTTATCTTAGTCTTATACGTGGATGATCTATTCCTCATTGGAGAGGAAAACCTGATAGCTCAGACTAAGAGGGAGCTTTCTGCAAAGTTTGAAATGAAAGACTTGGGGCTTATGCATTATTTCTTGGGCTTGGAGGTATGGCAAAAACCAGGTGAGATCTTTCTCTCACAGAGTAAATATGCAGTTGACGTGCTCCACAGATTTGGCATGATGGATTGCAAGTCCATGACCACTCCAATGATCTCTAACCTAAAGAAACTACAAGATTAGGTTACAGGTTCAGATCCAGAAGACCCCACCTTATATCGGCAGATCATTGGGTCTTTGATGTACCTTGTGCATACTAGACCGAACATTTGTTATGCGGTAAATGCCCTCAGCCAGTTCATGTGTGAACCGAAGCATATACATATGGATGTTGTCAAGCATATTCTGGGATATGTTCGGGGAACTATAGCTTATGGTCTCAGATACACTTCCAGTGGAGGTGTAATGCTTCATGGATTTACCGATTCAGATTGGATGGGCAGTACAGTGGATCGGAAGAGCACTTACGGATATTGCTTCAGTTTGGGTTCAGCAATGATTTCCTGGTCCAGCAGGAAACAGGGCTCCATAGCCCAAAGCACTGCAGAAGCAGAATACATTGTTGTGAGTGTTGCTAGCAGAGAAGCAGTGTGGCTTAGGGAGCTACTTTCAGACTTGTTCAGTGTAGAGCTAGAACCCACGGTTATTCATTGTGACAATCAGAGTTGTATAAAGCTCACCGAGAATCCAGTGTTTCATGACAGGTCGAAACACATTGAGATGAGATATCACTATGTCCGAGACATGGTACAGAAGAACGTTCTCAGTATTCAGTATGTTCCGACGGCAGAACAGACTGCAGATATTTTGACCAAGCCATTGTCCCTATCAAAGTTTGTATACTTTCGTGACAAGCTTGGTGTAGCTGAGAATGCCTCTCTTACTGAGAGGGAGTGTTGAATTTAAAGTAGCTGCAAGAGCCATTCTCCCTGGAGGATGGCCTAAGACCCTAGTTGTGGACTAGGGCCCCCAATACACTCCTAGGGTTCTTGGTCTTGGACCAATCAGTCAGAGCCATGGCAAATGACCCTTGTAAGGGCCCCCAGTAGATAACTAGGGTTCTTGGTCTGGGACCAAGCAATAAAGACCCTTGAAAGGGCCCCCAGTATATGATTGGGGTTCTTGGTCTGGGACCAAGCAGTTAAGTCCCTAGATATGTATAGGGCCCCTGGACATGTTCCAGGGTACCCATGTCTAAGGCATGGGTTGATCCTTGGTTTTGTACCTTGGTGGATAAGACCCCAGATATGTTCTGGGGCAACCTGGTCCTTGATCAGGTAGTTATTGGTGTGTGACCCTCATTGGAGGCGGGCATGACCACATGAAGGATGTATCCCATATAATGTGATGATAAAGTTGATTGGTCACCTTGAAAAGTGTATGGACATGTGTAAACCTCTCCTAAACCCACCACCCTTAGTTTTTGAGCTTGAGTTTTGTTTGGGGGTTTGTATTTTGTGTTAGGGGTTAATATAAGAAATATTAAATTAATGTTAATTATAAATATATTTAATTAATATTTATATTAATTAAATATATTATTTTAATTTTATTTTAATTATTTTTCTTTTACCCTAACCCTTGCCTAAAACTATAAATAAGAACTCTTCCCCCTTCACTTAGCTCATTCATTCCTTCCTCCTCATAGAAGTAGCGGATTGCTCTATTTTGGTCTGCGGCCTCCTTGTAACAGTCAGCAGCCCTCCTTGTAACAGACAGCAGCCCCCCTTGTGACAGCCAGCGGCCCCCTTTGTGACAGCCAGCGACCTCTCTTTGTGATAGTGTCCTTGCATGAGTTATTTTGTTGTTGTGTGGGTGTTGAGGGTGCCTTCTTCTGTTGAAAGTGTTGGTGTTGTTGCCCTCCTTGTTTATTACCAGCCTGCCCTCTTCTACAGCCAGTGAAACCCTACTTGAAGGCTTTCATCCCCTAGATCTGAGTTTTGTGAAGGCCGCAGCACCCTAGCAAGGTGGTTGGACCTTCATTTCAGGCAGTCGTCCCTCCTTCTGGCAGTCTCTTTTATGTGTGAGGGTTTGTGGGGTTTTTGGATATGCTTGTGTGAGTTTTGATGGTGGTTTCACAGTCCTTTACTTCTCCTGATAGAGATCTGACCCTTGAGGCAGATCCATGACACATAGACTTATCTGAGCATACTTCAATGGCTTATTATCTCTCAGGTGTGCTATGCTCTTCTTCTTCATGCAGAGGTAAGATTATCAAAAGGTAAGCTTGTGTTCACAGTCTTTGCATTGCTTATATCTAGATCTACCTACTGCATATTTTTTCTAGTTCAGATCTAATTAAAGTTGTTGTACACAGTCCTTGCAATTACTCATATTTTTTCTAAATCTAGATCTACCTACTATAGAAGTTCTGATATACATTTACTAGTTCAGATCTGATTGTTTTTTACCATCTAGAAACAAATCTGTTGCTTAGATCTAACTCGAGAATGTTACTACAGTTCAGACCTAGTTACTTTATCAGTCTAGAATAAATCTGTTGTTTAGATCTGATTCAGAATTACTTCTTCAGTTCAGATCTGAATGATGTAAGAATAAATCTTTGTCCAGATCTAACTCGGAGTTTAGATCTGTTTGTCTTGCACACTCAGAAATTGTTTAAGGTTTAAATCTACTTGTTGTTCACATTCTGATCTGATTTCTTAGTTCAGATTTAACTATCTAGCATACTCAGACTATTTTGAAGTTGATATCTATGTGTGTTTATGCTGAATTTGTTTACAAAAAGTTTTGAAAAGTAGATTCTTTGTCTTCTTTACCTAATTCTAACATGCAGCAACCAAGATCACAAGAAGAAACATCATGCACAAGAACACAAGAAGTATCCTGGGAAACCCTTCTCAACAAGGGAAGAAAACCTAGACAAAATCATTTGCTATAAGAAAAAGAGCTTCACCACCAATAAAACCTAGCACACAAGAGGATGCTCAAACCCTAGAAGACTAGCACCCAAGAGAGGTGCACACTTTTCCCAAGAAGGTGTACTTGCTGAAATTTCCAAACTCACATGAAAGATATGATTCCTCGATGGGGAATTTACCTTTACTTGTATTACACTGAACCTATCAACAGAAGTGTCTATTGGCACAACAGGATCGACCTCTCTATCTCATAATATAATTAATATTGACCAGATTAATTATCTTTTACATTAATTAACAATTACATTAAGGTGGGGCCGACCTATACCCTTTACATTACAATTAGGGTTACAGGCAGGTCTGATTCTTGAACAATATAGCAAGGGATCTTATACACCCACTAGTGCTCAGCCATTAGGGGCACATCCATATCTCTGGGTCACTGCATTACACAGAAGAACCACTTCTAGTGCTCCGCCACTAAGATCACGTTCACCTGTGCTCATCCACAGGCACGTCCACTGAACAGATCTTTCCCACTGCATTACACCGGAGAGTCATCTGGAGTTTCTCATCAACTCTCTGCTCAGAGGAGGCTAATACATCATCTTCATTTCTGTTCTCATGACGATGCACCCAACACTTTGGTATTTCACACATTCACCTTGTGCTCAGCCACATGCACGTCCAACTCTGCAAATCTCCTTTCTCATTGCGTTGCATAGGAGAATCATCTGAAGTTCTTCTCAACTCTCTGTAAGGAGGAGGCCATCTCTACGTTCCATCTCTGCCTCAGATAGGAACCACACACCCCTCTCAGGGGCTTTCTCTCAGGTTTGTAAGCTGGAAGATGTCTCACGTAGCTGCAATCATCAACAATATATATATATATATAGAGAGAGAGAGAGAGAGATTAATCTTCAACTGGATGCTAATAGATATGTCACTTGAAGACTTAAAGTTAAAGTATTGTGAAACTTCCTGGAAATTAAAACATCCAATCAATAGTATTCGTCAAAATCTAGACATTGGAGAGAACGTGGACACACACACATACACATGTGTATATATATATATATATATATATATAGAGAGAGAGAGAGAGAGAGAGAGATTAATCTTCAACTAGCTGCTAATAAATATGTCACTTGAAGACTTAAAGTTACAGTATCGGGAAATTTCCTAGAAATTAAAACACCCAAACAATGGCCATTCGTCAAAATCAAGACATTGGAGCGAACGTGGACATTTTAATCATGGCTTTTAGGTTTCTCTTTGGTATCAAATTCTGGTTGTTGCAATTTGACTAGGAGGCATCATTGTTAGCTTTTGTTGGATGGTTGCATCTCTCAGCTAAATGGAACATGGTTAGATCGTTTAATTCATATGAGAACACAATATTTGCATTGGCAAGATGGGTTAGGCCCAAATCTGTTTGGAAGATTGCACCGCATTATGTTATGAACTTTTTAATTAAAACCTAACATGTTGAACATTACTTTGAAAACCCATGTCACCTAGGTTTGTGGGCAAGAGACATTTCCATTTGATGTTGCAGCCAAATTTTGCTCCATTGTTGACAATCTCGATAAATTTTGTGTGTTAAAAAGAGATGCAAAGGAGAAATATGAGTTATGCTTATTTTGTTTTCCTTTTAGCTAATGGGCAATGAAGTTTTCTAGTTCTTATCCCAGTCAAATGTTAGTGCAAAATTGACAGAGATTACTTAGTTAAGGGTGTTTGGGATCTCTCTAATTGATCTGCCAAACATTTATTCCTCGTCCTTCTTCTCCCAAGTTCATGAACAGATTAGGGATAATTGCATACCAAGGCTTCTTCAATAGTGTCCAGATTATAGCACCTTTTTCCTTTGGACAAGTTTATGACTTTGCCTGTTGGGTATTTCCACCTCTGAAGAATGCTATGCCTTACTAATATTTCTTTTTCCTTGGGCACCAATAATAATGGTATTTTAGATCTCTTAATTCCTAAGTTGCAGGAAACGTCCTACCCCCCCCCCATGTTTTGGCGTCGGAAACGATCTGAAACGCCGAAACGGGTACGGTATGGCCAGGAAACGCTGTCGGTCATATGGTACGGCGTTTCTTGATTTGGAAATGTTGTACGGTACGGCCAGCGGCATTTCCCGACCGTACTAGCTCGTACGGTCGGCGTTTCGGTCGTTCTAAGGTGTCTTAGAGGCCAAAAAAAAATAGGGGGTTGTGGGCCCCCCAAACACTCATTATAAATTTTTTTATGATGTTTTTCTTGCAATATAATGTTTTTATTTTTAAAAAAACTATATATATATAGATATATATTTATTTTTTTATATACAGCGTTTCCCCTAGTGTTTCCCCTGACGTTTCCATTTTTTGAGGGCATGTTTCGTACTGTTCCATTTTCGGAAACTTAGAAACGTTTCCCCGTTTCGTGCAACTTAGCTTAATTCAAAGGAAAAGCTATCAATGTTGCCCAGAAATGGACTTCATCAAAAAATGAACACAAATACTGCAGTACACAAATAAACAACATTCATTTGCAACAGCAGTTTGCACCCATTAGAAAATGCACTCATTTTGCAACAAAGTTTAAAACCAATAGAAAAAAAAAGAGTAAAGGTGATGAACTTCTATGAACCACAGGTAGAAATTCGCATTTGATTGCAATAGTCCTGAAAAGAAATTTGGTGCTCTGAGT
The DNA here is from genome assembly GCA_032191745.1 of Picea mariana. Classification (NCBI taxonomy): domain Eukaryota; kingdom Viridiplantae; phylum Streptophyta; class Pinopsida; order Pinales; family Pinaceae; genus Picea; species Picea mariana. Next base: position 53,750 of record JASDQU010104955.1, read on the forward strand.
TCTTAGTTTTTTTTTTTAAAAGTTGATTATGTGCATCTTGTTGACATGTTTTCAATGTTGTCTATCACAATAGTTGTCTGCTCATATTTTAACAATATTTCTGTACAGAGTTTCTGCTTAGTTGCCTTTACTTCATCTTCTCCTAGTCTTTGGGTTTAATACTTAGAAACTGTGTTTAGTTGAAATTAGAGATGTGTCATGGGTTCATTCTTTGTAAGCTTCATTGGGGTGAGTTTGAACAAGTGAAACAAGAGCTCTTTGAACCTAAAATGTCATGGATCAGCAAGTGCTCAAAGGCATGCTTCCAGAACATATATTGCAGATTTTTAGATTAATTCCTTCTTATTATGAATGCAGATTTAGGTGACTGCCAAGCATGAGAGATATTGGTTTAGCTTAGTTGGTTATTCTGATTTTATGGCGCTCTTGATTAAATTCCAATCCCATAACCTTATACATGATAAAATCTGATGAAAACCCTCCCAACCCTACAATTGTGAAAAATGTTCACTCTGTTGTGCACTGTAAATTGCAGTTTTAAATATATATATATATATATATATATATATATATATATTTTTAGCACTATACTGTTGAAATTAATGCAACTGCAAGAGCCATTCTCCGGAGGATGGAAAATACCCTAGCTATGGACTAAGGCCCCCAGCACACTCCTGGGGTTTCTTGGTATGAGACCAAGCAGTGAGAGCCATGGCAAAATACCCTAGTGAGGGCCCCCAGTATATGACTGGGGTTCTTGGTCTTGGACCAAGCAGAAAGTCCCTAGATGTGTCTAGGGCCCCTGGATGTGTTCCAGGAAATCCTTGCTCAGTGCTTGGATTGATCCTTGGATGTGTTCCTTGGTGGTTGATTTAAGTCCCTAGATGTGTCTAGGGCCCTTGGATGTATTCCAGGGAATCCTTGCTCAGTGTTTAGATTGATCCTTTGATGTGTTCCTTGGTGGTTGATATAAGTCCCTAGATGTGTCTAGGGCCCCTGGATGTGTTCTAAGGAACCCTTCCTAATGCATGGGTTGATCCTTGGTCTTGTACCTTGGTGGATAAGACCCTAGATGTGTTCTAGGGCCCCCAGTTGTGTTCTGGGGCAACCTGGTCTTTGATCAGGTAGATCTTGGTGTAATACCAAGATGAATTGATGTGTAATCCTCTTCCTCTCTCCCAGAATGGTCCATGTGACCTACGAGTGTTTATGAAGATGGACATGATCACATTGTTGATGTACCTTCTTATGCAGTGATGATAAAGTTTATAGGTCATTATGAGACTCGTGTGGACACGTTTTGCCATTATGGACCCTCCCCTTGACTTTATCCTAACAAGTAACCCCTTGTTTTGTTTTCCCTCGTCTTTTGTGATTGGGGTTTTACTTTATGAGACTGGGGTTTTAATTTATGTGATTGGGGTTTTATATGTAATTAGGGTTTTATTAATATTAATTGACATTAATTAATATTTATATTAATTAAATGTCAATATTTAAATATAATCCTAATTACCCTAACCCCTCTCCCTAACTATAAATAAGACCCTACCCTATTGTTTTTTGACAATACACGCACTCTCTCCTCTCTCTCCTTGCTGCGGCTACCTCATTGACTATTCTCCCTTTGTTGGTGCGGCCTCTCTTTTTGTTATCAGTTTCAGATCTATGATTCCTGTGTTGGCTGGAAGCTTCTTCATTGGGTCTGCTGAAGTATGATTGCTGGATCTGCTTTCCTCAGAGCTGTAAGGTGCCTCCCACAGCTGCCGGACCTGTTCCCAGAGCTGCCGGACCTGTTAGTGAGTGCCAGATCTCCCTTTACGGCCACGGACCTGAGTACAGGTGCCGCGGGCTCCTTCCGGGCTCTCTCCTTTGTTGTGTGGGCTCTCTTCTGGCTGCCGCGTGGTGTGCTGAGACGTCTATGGAGGGTTTGCTCTCTTGCTGTCCAGAATCTCTGAGTGAAGGGTTTGGCTGAGATGCCTATGGAGGGTTTTCTCTCTTGCTGTCCAGAATTTATGAGTGAAGGGTTTTGCTGAGATTCCTATGGAGGGTTTGCTCTCTTGCTGTCCAGAATTTCTGAGTGAAGAGTTTTGCTGTTTTGCCTATGGGGGTCTGCCCGCTTGCTGTCCAGAATTTCTGTGTGGAGGGCTTTGCCGTTTTTCTTATGGAGGGTCTGCTATCTTGCTGTCCAGTTCTTTCCTGTGCTATATCACTGTTTTGTGGAGGTTTCTTTCTGCTGGGGTATTACTGTTACCTACTTGGAAGTATGGAGTTTATTGCTGTTTCTTTTGGGGGTCTCTATCATTGGCAAAACTGTCCCACAGTCCACATTGACAGAGATCAAACCCTAGAGGTTTGATCCAGGAACCTAAACTAAATTCTGAGCATATTTACAGAGGCATACATACACACATGTGACAGGTACATCTATCATTGAATCAAGAGGTAAGATAAAAGTTTATTTTTTACACTCAAAATTTTTGTTTGTTTCCAGATCTGTTTATATCTCTTCTTCTTTATGCTGATCTAGTGAACAGAAATTTTTAAAAGCTTTTTTTGTTTTCAATTTTCCCAAATTCTAACATATACATTTTATCATCAAAGTGTACTTCACAATATTGGTAAACTGGAGCAATTTAGATCCATTGCTTTTAAGTTTTCATTTGTAAACTGTCTTGCCATAAGAACTGGTTACAAACACACCAAGTCGCCAATGACAAGAAGATGGATATTCAGGTTAAAACTTACAAAAATGCCGAAGCTTCCAAAGAGTGTCTTTGGTTTCTACAGGTATAACTTTTGATATACAGGTTGAAACTTGTTGGGACCAGATCTGTTGGGATGAACAGATCCCAAGATTCTATAGGGCAAAATTTTGAATGGTTTGGTGTAGATTTGAAGGAGGTAAAGTCTACAAGTTTGGCCTCTGGACCAGTTCTAAATAAGAGTCAAAAATAGATGTTTGTCTTCCATTGCATATAACTTTAATCAGAAGATCCGAATTTGATGGGACCAAATCCGTTGGGAAGAAAAGATCATGGCATTTCATATGGAAATACTTCACAGTTCACAGGAATTGGTATAAATCTGAAGTAGCTTGGCTTTTGGACCAGACCTGAATAATTAAAAAAATTATTGTATTTAATCGTGCATAACTTTTTCTTAGAAGATACAATTTATGTGAGGCCACGTTTGATGGCAAGGGGAGATCTTAATCTTTATTCAGGTAAAATTGCAAGCTTTGATGCAGACTTGAGTTAGTTACAGTTAGTCAAATTTGAACTTCATGATTTCTTTGAATTCTACTTGTGTTTCATTTGAAGATATTTGTCCACAACCAGCACTATCATACAACTGGTTTATCAACCTAATCACAGTTAACACTAATCTATACCCTCCAAACTTATAGATCACTATGGTCGTGACCGACTTTTTGTTGTTTAATATTGAGTTCTGCATTCTAAGGGTGTACATAGGGGAAAAGCTTACAAAGGATGTGTGTTTTTTTCCTGATATGATCATCTTTTTAAGAAAACCATAGATGATTTGAAGGAGGCAGAGCATTTTGTTTTCATATAATACATTAGTATTTGAAATATGAAATTTTATTTATATTTTTAGTTTGGGTATTTTACAAGTGTAGTTTTTTCTTGCAACTAGATCTTGGCTTGTGTTTAAAATTCTACATTGGAATTATTAAATATTTTCAAAGAATGAAAGCAAGCATGAAAGACATGCAAAATCTTGTTTCGGCTAATTCAAGATGAAAGACCCCACGCTGACTATGATCCACAATTCGACTTGGAAATCCAGGGTTTTATGGTCCTGCAGGATGTAGTCAACTTTGGATCCCAGGTAAACATCCTCCTGAAGAAAACATGGATTAGAATGGGAAAACCTGACTTGGTCAGGTTGAGAAATTTCTTAAGATTAGCAGACCAAAAGTTCATCAAGCCCATTGGGTTGCTGAAAGGTGCATAAATGATCATCATGGGGATACCGACTGTGGTTGACTTTGAAGTAATTCATTTAGTTGAAGGTATTCCAACATAATCAGTGTTGGTTGGTCGACCATGGGGTCGAAATATGAAGGCAACAATCTCATTAGAAAAAGATAAAATCAAGATGAAAGGGAATGGGAGGACGATCAGCATACACTTGGATCCCAGAGAAGGAAAACCTTGGGCAAAGCCTTGAGATGAAAAAAGCGATGTGAGAAAATTCTACCAAATAATTCAAGGGGAAAAAGACATTGTTGAACCCAATACCAAAGGTGAATTATTGCATGGTTCACTCATCTATGGGACATAATTTTGACACAAAACTGTATGAGTGGAAAATGGAAAATTATGAATCAAAAGAAAGGGAGTGCTGGAAAATTGAAGGCATACTGAAGGAAAGCTTCAAATCTTGCTTCTCATTAAAGGTAGTACCCATTGTATAGGAAAAGACTTAAACAATACCCAAGCTTGATACCCACAGAGTCAAAAGTCCAATTGCATTTCCTCCTTTAATCTTTAAAGAATGGGAGTTTCCTACATTCCATATAGATGAAGTATCAAAGATAGTCGGAGAACAGGCTTGGCCACTGAGCCTGGTACAGTCGTTCATAGGACAAGAAGCACATTGATGGGACATAGATGTACTCCAACTATAGACATGGACCACAACCGCAACATACTTTGTTGAGAGATTCAGAGGGAAGAAGCTCACAGCCACAACAAACATAATAAAGTTTAAACCAGGATTTGACCCAGAAACACATATTGGGGAATGTGAGGAGTGGAGGCAGATTGTATACCGAGACGAGTTAGTTTAGTTGCACATGTTCCCTAACACATTAGAGGATTTTCCCTACAAGTGGTATAAAACAAAAAGGACATAGGACACTTGGAGCTGGTAGGAATTGAAGGAAAATTTTATAAAGGACTTTTCGTTTGTCCTCGCAGAATTTGACCTACAAGATGTAGTTCAAGAAATCAAAGATTTTATATAACAACCAAGCAACATAAGTACAAAAGAAAAAGGAAAGTCATTGATAGACATAGGGTCAACCTCGACTTGTAATAGAATATCATGCCACAAACAAAAGAGTTTGATTACCAAACAAATTGGGATGGAAAATGAGTGTTTTCCAGGAAAAAGATTCAGGTGGAAGAGGGATCATCTGAAAGTCACAAGAGAAGTAAAACTTGTACTAAAATTGTCTAAATAAATCGACTTGCAAGACAAGGAGAAAATCGTTTTCCCACCAGTATTCAATGAAGTCTATGAAGATGAAAGAAAATTGGACGAGTCAAAAGCACCTAAATGGATGGACATCGAAATAAAGTACAACAAAGTAGACATTTCAAATGACAGTCGACCAAAAAAAGCCAAAGTTGGTGATTATTGGTCAGAGAAGCAAACCACAGAAATAGTCAACCTGCTTAAAGAGAATCATGACATATTTTCCATAGACTATAAATATCTGAAGGGATTGATCAAAGAAATGGGGGAAATGAAAATTGATTTTGTACCAAGAGCCAAACCTATGAAAAAAAGGCCATATAAGCTTGCACACAAGTACAAGGAGATCGTGAAAAAGAAGATTAAACGTATGCTGGTTGCAAGACTTATTTACCCTGTAGACAAGTCGGAATGGGTAGCCCTATGGTAGTCTAGCCAAAGAAGCATGATCCAAAGAAACTAAGGATCTGTGTCAACTTCGGAGGGTTGAACAAAGTGACACTCATTGATCCCTTCTTGACTCCATTTCCATATGAAATAATAAACAAAGTAGTGATACTTGAATGATACTCATTTAAAGACAGATTTCCGGGCTATAAACAAGTCCCAATCGTTAAGAAAGAACATGAGAAAATGATGTTTGTGTTGGAGTTTTGGTCATTTGCATATAGAGTAATGCCCTTTGGATTGAAAAATGCCCCTCCTACTTTTTCCAGGATAGTAATTAAGGCATTTCAAGAGTATATTTACAAAACAATGGTAGTCTAGACTCTATTTTGAGTCTTGACTACTAGACAATATAAAATATGCTTTGCAAGGGCGAACTTGCAAAGCATTATAACGACTCCAATGACTTTAAAATTTCTTGATCAAGGATTTTGTTCTTTTATTTCCTTAATGGTAATTGGTGGTAGATAAGTTTTCATTTTCTTAACAGACGAAAGGAATTTTTTAAAGAAAATTTGGTTAGAAATTTAAGGGATGCTTCATCATATTGACATTTCTTATCAAATTATATTAATTCTTCATCACCATAACCAGTAACTTAAACTAATCCCTTAGACTTAATAAAAATCTTGTTTTGTGTTAAAGATATCAAGATTCAATTTATTCACCAATACCCAACAGACCTTGGCATCCAACAAGCGTCCACAGTAGCCTTGATATCTCAAGGTTTCTGCCCCATTACCCAACAGCCCTTGGCATTGAAAGAGGAGTTTGAAATGCTGAGCAGAGAACTGATGGAAAAAGACAAGCCCCTGGCTAATCTAAATTTGGGTGCTAAATATTTGCAATATGTTTGAAGAAAAAAATCAGTAGCCTCTCTTATTTTCTTTAACTATAACTATATTTCACAGACCACATTATCAAAGTTAGTTTCGAGTCAAATGTGTTCGTCAGAAGTGCTCTTGTTGACATGTATACTAAATCTGGAAGCATACAATATGCCCGTCAAGTGTTAGACAAAATGCAGCACGGGTATGGTGAAGAGACTCTGATTTCGAGCCAGATGAGGCAACTTTTGCCAGCATTGTTAGTGCATGTGCCAACCTAGCAGTTTTGGAGCATCGAAAACACATCCATGCCCACATTTTCTGTATTGGGTTTGAGTCACCCATGTCTGTGGTCAACGCTCTGGTTACAATGTATGCCAAATGTAGAGGGATAGAAGATGCAGGGAAAGTTTTCAAGAAGATGATTGAACGTGATGTGGTCTCATGGAATGCAATGATTGCTGGTCATGCTCAGCATGGGGATGGGGTGGAAGCCTTGAGACTTTTTGAGCAAATGCTACTGATAGGCATCAGGCCAGATGCCATAACCTTCCTTAGTGTTCTCTCTGCATGCAGGCATACAGGTCTAGTAGATCGAGGACATTATTACTTTCATTCCATGAGGCATGAGCATGACATCACACCAAGAATGGATCATCATGTCTGCATGATTGACCTTCTTGGTCATGCTGGCCATCTAGATGAGGCAGAGTATTTCATCAATAAGATGTCATTTGTACGTGATGTTTAAAGCATATTTTACTACATTGAAAATTTCAAGTGACGTGACTTAGAGCGAATTTGGAAAAATCTACTCATAATAGTGCTACACTTTTTTTACAATCAAAACATTGCCAAAATATTTATTCTATTATCATCAATGATCTCAGGTTGCAAAAGATTTATTATAGATTACCTTTTGACAATCAGAAGCGGTTGCATAGTTGAGCATGCCATTATGTTGTTTAGAAACCACATCATAATTTCTTTGTAGACACTCCTCGTGCAATAACATCAATCGCTATGCTACCTGTGAAAAGATACTATTGAGAATTTATCCTACAACCAAAAAAATAAGTTGACACTGCATTTGTCTTTATTTAAAAGTAAATAAGGAGAAAAAAAGAACACAACTATTTCAAGGTATGATGAGCAAACACAACACTCCCACACCTCACGGTCTTTTAACAAATTTCCAAAGGAAAAATGATAGGACATCTAATTATGAATTCAACTTTATTGCACAAGCATGTCCATCCCAATAGGGACAAAGGTATATGAATACAACCTTACCTAAAACAACTATGACGTTATGTTGAATTTCAGCTTAGGGAGTTAGACTGTAGAATAATGTAATCATGCCACAAAAAACCAAATACATAAAACAGTGGCAGCCTACACAAAAACTAAACCTCCAATAATCAAACAACAGAAACCCATAAAAGATGTAAGGATATGTTCGTTGAAAGAACGGCTTTTGGTGAGCTTAACAAAGGCAATCACCACTACCACAAACAGTTAGAAAGCAATGATCTAAGCATGTAACCAATCTGAGAAACTTTGATAATGTGTTGAACAATACAATCCGGTTGATAATGATTAACATAATACTCATGGAAATTCATGCTTCAAATCTACAAATGCTTCAAAACTGAACTGCAAGACTTCAACAACCAAATGAATGCAATGAACAGCTACATATTTATTGGCATCTCTACTCTGCTCTGCTAAAAGTCCATTAATATGAATACACTCAGATAATATGTTGAACAATTCAATCCCGTTGACAATGAATAACATAATAATCACGGAGATGCTGTTAGTATTCAAGAGCCTGAACATTACAAGATAATTGCAAAAGAATGACAAGAAGACAAATAACTAACTCAAATAACACACAAGATTTATGTGGTAAAACCTAAGTTACCAGGAAACGGATACGGATCCACCAGATTTTTGAAAAGCCAGGATCCAGATACGGCGGGGAAATGCCACGTACAAAAAATATAATAATATTTTTAAAAATTTAAAATATATAGTCAAAGTTAAGATTCAAAACCATTCATGAATCACAACATTAGAACTGAAATCATTAAATCATTTGTAAATCTGTAGACTGAAATCATGATGCATCATCTCATAATATAATATAAAAAGGATAATTGTAAATACTAAATTGAGTGCCTATAGCCAAACTAACTTGCTAAATTAGAAAGACAAACTGTCAGACTTAAAGTTCTGGCCTCACAACAGATTTTAGAGGCAAACTCAAAGATTTTAAAGCTTTGGCCTCACAACCTTAAAGTGTTAAAACTTGAAACTAAAATTGAGTTGGAGAGGTATTTCACTGTTTGCTTAAATGTTAAATGTATAAATAATATAAGCATTAATAATTTAATTGTATAAAAGCAAACACAATCCGTTAATAATTTAATTGTATCGTGAAGCTGCTCTGAAATACCAAGCTTATACAACAGATTTTAGAGGCAAACTCAAAGATTTTAAAGCTCTGGCCTCACAACCTTAAAGTGTTAAAACTTGAAACTAAGATTGAGTTGGAGAGGTATTTCACTGTTTGCTTAAATGTTAAATGTATAAATAATATAAGCATTAATAATTTAATTGTATAAAAGCAAACACAATGCATTAATAATTTAATTGTATAAAAGCAAACACAATGCATTAATAATTTAATTGTATAAATTACGCTGAAAACCCTTTGGGATCCGCATGTGTGGGGTCAACAGAAATCGGGATCCATTTCTGATGCAAAGGGAAACATCTTGCTGGCAGATCCGGATCCAGATCCGGTTCCTAAACGCGGATCCGCGGATCCAGCATCTAGAGGGGCCGGATCCGGTAACATAGGGTAAAACCCTGACAGTGTGTCAAGGAAACATCCAAAGGGCAAGGTATCAATATCTCTTATTATTCAAGGCTTACTACACAACATTACAATTCTTGGGTTTCAAAGACATATATGATCCTTTGAACCGTTACATAGTTACGAGAACTTCCTCTTGTTATACAAACTTCCATCAGTTTCATTAACCAACATTTACAAAAGTAAATTTAGTTTTACATATTCTTTTAATTAATTGTTGTCACAATTTTAGCAATCTCCACCTTGACAACAATTTACCTGATACCTTGTCCAAGCCCATCCATCACCTCCTTTGCAAGCCAAGAGAAGTCAAACACCACCATAGCTTCTCTAATAACACCGGTTTTGTAAATATGTCTGCATAGTTTTCTCGAGTGTGGACCTTTTTAAGATCTACTACACCTCCATCAATAACCTGTCTTACAAAATGGTAGTTAATATCAATATGTTTCGTCTTACTAAGGTAAACTGGATTTGTAGCCAAATGAATAGCACTTTGACTGTCACAGAATACAATTATGTTGTTCTACATTCTTCCAAACTCACCCAGAAGACCATTCAACCAAATTGCCTCTTTGCAAGCATGTGAGGCAGCAATATATTCTGCCTCTGTAGTGGATAAAGCGATTGTTTCCTGAAGCTTTGGCATCCAACTAATAGATCCTCCTGCAAGAGTAAAGACATAACCTGCAGTAGACCTTCTCTTGTCCAAATCACCTGCAAAATCTGAATCAACATAACTGCATATAGAACCACTACTACTATTAAAGGTGATGCAATAATCACTTGTGCCTCTTAGATACCGAAGCACCCATTTCACTGCATTCCAATGTTTTTTTCCTGGATTTGCCATGTCCTGCTAACAACACCCACTGCATGTGAAATATTCGGTCTGGTACAAACCATTGAATACATCAAACTTCCTACTGCATTAGCATAAGGTACACGAGACATATAATCCTTTTCTTCCTCACTACTAGGACATGAACCCAAAGAAAGCTTAAAATGGGAAGTGAAAGGGATGTTTACAGGTTTTACATTATTCATCCCGAATCTTACAAGTATCTTCTCTGCATACTTCTGTTGTGAAATCCAAAGCTTACCATTTTTCTGTCTATGTGTATTTCAATGCCCAAAATTTGTTTTGTTGCTCCTAGATCCTTCATATCAAAAGTCCTAGCCATCTAAGCCTTTAACCTGTTGATTTCACTCATACTTTTGCTTGCAATAAGCATATCATCAACATATAATACCAAGATAATAAATATTCCATTCTTGAAACTTTTGAAGTAAACACAATGGTCATACTCACTTCTTGTAAAATTTTGGCTCATTATGAAGGAATCAAACTTTTTATACCATAGCCTGGGAGACTGCTTCAGGCCATACAAATATTTCTTGAGCTTGCAAATTAATCTTCTTTTACAATGCTGTACAAAACCCTTTGGTTGTTCCATCATCCATGTATATCTACTCGTCCAAATCTCCATGTAAGAATGTCGTTTTAACATCTAATTGCTCTAACTCCAAATTAAGAAAAGCAACTAGTGCCAAAACAATACGAATAGATACAAGCTTGACAACTAGTTAAAAAATCTAATGAAAATCTATACCTTCCATCTAAGAATACCCCTTTGCAACCAGTTTGGCTTTAAATCTTTCAATTTTACCATCAACACCTTTCTTCAATGTGTAGACCCACTTACATACAACAACCTTTCTATCTTTAGAAGTTCTACCAAGTCCCAAGTTTTTTTTTTCTCTAGGGAATCCATCTCTTCTTTCATTGCCATCTTCCATTTAGCATAATCAATAGCATTAATTGCTTCTTGTTAACAAGAAGGTTCCCCGTCATTAGTTATCAAAACAACGGACGAAACAAAATCAGTATACCTCTTAGGGGGATTTATTTCCCTTGTAGATCTTCTTGGTGTTGGTTGTGGAATTTCCTCATTCTCCTGAATATCTTCAGCATCTACGACTTCTTTATCATCTGAAGCTTCTTCTTGCTTCCTTGTGTCCGTAGATTGTTGGGTCTCCCATTGAATTTGATGATTCAATGGTACATGTTCCTGTTTCACATCAACTTCTACATTTTATGATTTAATGAGAGGAGATTCCTTAAAAATTACATCTCTGCTAATAATGTTTTTGGGAGCAGTAGGATCCCACAATCTATATCCCTTTGCTACATCATCATAACCAACAAAGATATATTTCTTTGATCTGGGATCTAACTTAGAACAATGATTTTTAAGAGTAAGAGTGTAAGCTTCACAACCAAAAATTTTTAAATTTGAATAATTGCAGGGATGACCTGTCCATACTTCTTCAGGGATTTTACAATCTATTGCATATGGCGGTGATCGATTTATCAAATAGCAAGCAGTTGAGACTGCTTCTTCCCACAACTCTTGATGCAAATTGGCATTGTTGAGCATGCTCCTTGCTCTTTCTAGTAGAGTCATGTTCATGCATTCTACCGCGCCATTTTGCTAAGGAGTATATACAATGGTTTTATGTCTTATGATCCTAGATTCTTTGCAATATTTTTCAAATTATAAAGAAGTAAATTCTCCTTTGTTATCCATTCTTAAACATTTGATTGTTCTACCAGTTTTCTTTTCTATCATAACTCTAAATTGTTTAAATGTATTAAATACATCAGCGTTTCTTTTCAAAACATAGACCCACACCTTCCTAGAGAAATCATCTATAAATATTACAAAATAAGTTGCTCCTCCAAATAGCACTGTAGGGGATGGCCCCCACACATCTGAATCTACATAATCAAGAACACCTTTACTAACATGATTGCCTGCTTTAAACTTTTGTCTACTTTGTTTTCCAAATATACAATGTTTACAGAAATTCAAATTCAGAGATTTCATATTTGGAAGTAATTTGCAGTTTAACGGTACCTATAGACCTTTTTCGCTCATATGCCCCAAATGTTGATGCCATAGATGAGTGAATTCAGTGGTCTCCTTAAACACCACCGCAACTTCTTTAACTTGAACACTTCGTTCCAGTCTGTAAAGATTTCCTGTCTTGATCGCCTTCATTACAACTTAAGCACCTTTGGATACCTTCAAAACTCCACCTTGACCTGTAAACTTATGACCACCAAAATCCAACACTCCTAGAAAAATTAGATTTTCTTTAATTCAGGCACATGTCTAACATCAATTAATGTCCTTATTATACCATCAAACATTTTTATTTTGACACTTCCAACTCCAACAGCCTTACAAGGATTATTATTACCCATAAGAACAACTCAACCATTAGCGGCTTGATAAGAAGTAAACGAACTTCTATGTGGCAAAATATGGTGTGCAGCACCAGAGTCGAAAAGGCATCATTCAAATTATTCAGAGACATTACTAATAGAAAAGACTTCATCAATCATACCTGGACCTGATTCAACCAAATTTGCCTCTGTTTTGTTGTATTCCTTGGATTCTTGTCTTTTCCAACAATCCTTCTTGAGGTGCCCTATCTTGTTGCAATACCAACATTTAATCTTTCTCTTCTTGCCTTTCGACTTTGATCTAGATGTACCTCTCGACTTCTCTCCCTTTTCTCTAGACTGACCTCTAGCAACCATTGCTTCTAGTGTGGAGGTTTCAATACTTGATTTCCTCTGCACCTCCTCAGACAATAGAGCTCTAACCACAGTATCAAATTCAAGAGTCTTAGTTGTACTAAAACTAATGGAAGTGACTAGATGGTCCCAAGATTCAGGCAATGAACATAACAATGTTACTGCCTCATCTTCGTCATCGGGTTTAACATCCATACTATTCAACTGGCATATAAGAGTATTAAACACATTCAAATGATCTGCAATCTTCGTACCTTCTTTCATTTTTAAATTGTATAGCTGCCTCTTCAAATATATCTGATTCGTCAAGGTCTTCGCATATAAAGGCTTTCTAATTTGCTCCATAAGCGTGTTGTTGATTCTTCTCCAATAATGTTAAACAAGACACCATCAACAAGACATAACCGAATTGTACTGAAAGCTCTGGCATCCAGGTCTTCCCACTCTTCTTCGGTCATAGAAGCAGGTTTCTTCCTCTTGTCGTCTAATGCCTTATGCAAACCTTGTTGTACTTGTTATCCCCTAGCCTAGGGATAACTAAGGAGATCACATCTAGAGGCCCACAGGTCCTAGACATGGAGTACCGAGATCCAGACGACTTGAGCATGGCCCTGGAGAGCCCCTCTTTTCTTCAGTGCAGTCCATTTATCATCAGCAGCAATATCCATCCCACCAGCCTGGTCCTAAAGCAGCAGTGAGTCTTGCTCCATGAGGTAATGAGTACGGGTATCATGGTATGTATCACTGCGATCTTTGAAGCACTTGAATATGTTGTATTGAATCCTTCTTCATTTCATGACGTTCGCTTGGAAATTATGCTCTTTGCCTCCTTCATACTTGGAAGGGTCACATGGTGCCCTAGTAAGTTGATTTCCCTTAAGGATGGGTTGCCACTGGGTGGATCTGTGAAAAGTCATCGTCCGTTCCCTCCATACTTAATACTTTCCGTCTTTATTCCTCTCATCTCTCCTATTCTTGTTTGGGCATTGGGATTGGCTACACTATAAGGGTTGTACCTTACCTCATGGGAAGAAGGGGCTAAAGGCCCAGAGGGTAAAAGTAGCTGGCAAGAGTTAAAAGCCAATGTTGAAACCTTTGAGATGCTTCGCCCAGGGATCCCCGAGAAAGCAGTGAAGAGCTTCTTAGTAAGAAAAGGGGACCCATAAGATAATATAAACACTCAAGGTATTAGTTGATGGATAGGGGGTCTCATCACGAGCTGGCCTATTATGACCAAGGGCATGTAGCGGTATGACATTTCCATCTATCTGGTCACCAAACCAGGGTAGTGGCTCTTGGTGGCATAGCCAAGAGAAAGGGGGTCTCATCACGAGCCAGCCTTATCATTTCCGTGAAATGTTTGTGGATAACGTTGTCACCTTTAGTCATCAAGCGAGGACAGTGTCCCTCAACTATTCCCTTGAAGCATAAGAGAAAAAGATCAAAAGAAATAACATTAAGAGTAAAAGGGAATGAATGGGCTAGGAAACAATTGCATTTATGACAAGGTGTAGCTCGCCCTCTACAAAGGCACCCATAGGTAAGACTTTGCATTTCCCTGTTATTACATGCACCCCATACCACTCCATACACTTACATGACTTGGACTAGATCACACCTGGGAAACACCCTAAACTTAAGAGAGGTTAGCCCAATAGGACACCTTGAGACCTTCTCCAAACTATTCAAATTGCATAACGTCTTTGAGCATCTGTGTGGGTTAAGGGGGGTTTGATGCACATGTTTGTGTAATTTAATTAATGGATGTGATTTACATGCTATGATCCATGTGACTTATGAACCCCTGGAGGGCGTACTTGTTGTTGCTGCAGGACCTTGCCCGGTGGACAGGTACACATGAGGGAATGATTAGCTCAGACCTTCATGGGGCTTAAAGCCCACAGATGGATGTTGAAACCCCAATCAGGGGTAAGAAGAAATTGAAGACTTGTACTTGGAGAAAGAAGGACGTGGTCTTTGGAGGCACCCTGGCAAACCTAGACCCAAGGGGACCTTGCTCTTCCCACATGGACATTAGCCCTTGAGGGCCCTGGACGTCACCATCATAGCCCTAGACGTCATCCAGAGCTAGAGTTTCATTTTAGAGGCATTTATGAGCCTGGTGGCACGTGTGGGCATCATCTGGGGCTTCTGGAGGCCAAGCACCCCACATTTCTAGCTCAACATTCCACTTTTAGGGCTCAACGTCACCCTAGAGGGGCATGACATCAACTTTGGAGGGATTTCTAGATAAAATTAATTTTTATTATGTCAATTGAATTTTATTGTAAACTGGCCAGGTTGGCCTTATTTTTCACCTAAAATTAATTAAAGGTCAAAATTTTGTATAAATAAACATAAAGTACTCTCATTTTACACATCACAACTTGTCCTTGGAGACAAGAGGTCTGAAATTTGCGCCCTAGTGAGGGTTATTGGCGAAAATTGTGAGGCGCCATTCTTGTTTAAGGCTATTTTTTGCAACTTGGATCAATCTTGGAAGTTTTATGGTGATCTTGCATGGTATTCTCATGATTATTCTTGGTGCAAGTAAGTGAAATCTGCATTTTGTCATCTATTGAATGGTTTGTTGTATGGTTTTATTTGCTCATACAAGATTATGAAATTGCATGGTGTACTTAATGCTTGAAGTAAGAAACTTAAATTGCTAATTTCTTACTTTTTATTTGCCAAGCTTTTCATTGAATTGATCTAGTAACTAGTGAAACCCTAGAGCCCTAAATTGCTAGCACTCTAAGGATGTGGACTTAATTATTGCTGCATAAGTTTTTACTCCATAAGAAGGCTAAGGAGAGCAAGGTGCTAGAGCCTAGAATTGCCTACACCCTAGCATCTTGTCTCTTGAGGTCAAAGCCTAGGAGGACTTAAGTTACTACTTCTCCTAGGCCTTTTCCCTCCTAGACTTGTGTGCATCATCATCGATTGATTTGCAGCCTTAGAAAAAGTCGTCCACCTTGACTCCATTACGCTTATAGGCACTAGTCCTCTTATATTATTCCTTGACAAGACTACACTCAACTTCACTTGCTATCTCTACCAACTTTACCTGACCTACTAACCTAGTTTTAAGGTACTAACTTGCTGCTGTTGCTAACACTGCTACAGCCACTATATAGCAGCTCATTTAGCTTATAAGTCAATTAAACCAACCCAGAAAATTGCATGAAGCAAAGTACTACCAGTTGGAGTTAAAGTGTGCCTAAATTGCTCTTCACAAAGTGCATTTCTGAAGGTTTCTTGCAACTGTCATCACTCTTGTTTTGCAGCTGTTACAGTCACTTTTGACAGCCTCTTAGATTCATTTGTTGATTGATAAGCCACCCAGAATTTTTACTAGGCAAGCCACAATCAATAAATGCTAAAAGTGTCCACTAAACTGCCTTAGCAAGGTACTTTTTCTGAAGTTGTTTACTGCTGTCATAATTGTTAATTTGCTCTTGTTATAAGTACTTTGACAGCCCTTCTAAATTCATTATTTGGCTTATATTAATCTAGAAATTGTAAGTGGCAAAAGTACTATCATTGCAAGTTCTTTATCTTTTATTACATTGTCCTTATAAGTTACAATTTCTGGATTTATTACTATTGCTACATATCTATCTTTTATGCATAAACTTGCTTGGTAGCAGACTTTTATATTGAAGTCACTGAATGAAAGTATTGATATCATTGGTTAACGTTTGTTGTTTCTTTGGTAAAGGGCAGGTATCATTCACCTTGTTTCCCCTTAACCCCCTTGACTTAACCCTTCCAAGTGACTTCATTCATTTGAGTGACCTAGAGAGAGGGGTGGTATTACCTTGTCTTATCCTCCTTCATCAACCAACTAGGTCCTAGGACGTCTCCATTGGAGTGAGATTTTCCTCCTCCTAAAGAGAAAGAGGTACCCTATTGGGGTGACAGTGATAGGGCTACCTCTGTGTTACGTCAATCCAGACCTACTTGCCTTTAGGCTTTGGGCAAGTATAGATTGTGTGATAACATTTGTGGTGTTGTTTTCGCAGAACATCGAGTCATCTTCCTCGAACAACACTTTTTTGGTAAGCCTTTATCCAAAGCCTTCATTTCACAAAGCTTACCTGGCAACTCCACTGAGGGTGATCCCCTCATCCCTTTGATAATCTCAAGGAGATTGTCTGGCGACTCCACTGATGACGACCCGTAGCGGACGTCAGTACACACCTTATTATCCTGTAGTTCCTATTATTCCCATGGCCCTTCCTAAATTGGCCCCTGAAGAACTCTTCAACCCTTTGGACTTGGCTAATATCAAAGGGGCTTACATGATCTACCTAAGGATGTCGATTCATGGATACCCAAGTTTTTTGGAGAGGCTAGGGCTTCTGGCAACACACACTGGACCAAATTTTTTGAAAGCTACGACTTCCATCGGTCTGGGAAAGAACATCTTGACATATTCATGAAACTTTTCCTTGCCTCACTTACTCGGGATGCTAGGAAATGGAGCATTAACCTCCCAAGCAAGAGTCTCACAACCTGTGAAGATTTAGAACAAGTTTTCTTGCAAAGGTGGGGTGTGATGGAAGATATGGCCTCCCTTTACTCACAATATCTCAAAATTTGCAAACAAGACGATGAGACTGTTAGGGAATTTAATGATAGGTTTAATACCTTGCTTGGTCGAATTGATTCTGATTTTCAACCAAAGAGCGTTATTCTTGGACAATACCTCAATTCTTTTGAAGGAAACTTCCAATCTCTCATCAAGAACCGATTCCTAACAAACCTTAAGGAGGCACAAGATGATGCTTGTTGGATTGAAGAAAATCTCAAATGGTGTGATCCCATTCCCCAGGTCAATCTTCTTCAGGACCAAGCTGATGTCCTATGGTTCAATGAGGAAGATGTTGAGGAAGAAGAACACGAGAGGTTAAACGATGAGATTAAGTTAGCCATTCCCCCTAGAGGGATTGGTACTTGGAAGAATGGGTTCTCAAATATGAAAGATGCCTTAATTTTTTCAAAACAACATGAACCCTTTCAGGATCTAGGTACCTCTGAAGAAATCACTGAGTTGGAAAGGGCACTATCACAAGCCCAAAAGCCTCCTTCTATGAGACTTCCTCAAAATACTAGTTAGACAATAAAACCTCATGCTCCAAAAGAACAAATTTGTCCAAACACTTTGGATCTACAAAATGTTACGAGGCAAGAAGATGATCCTAAGTCCTTATCGTGCAAAGACTCCCATTTTGAATGTGATCACTCGAAGGCTACTCATGAGAAACCTAACTATGTAGATTCCATCTTTACCTTGTTCACGCCAAAGCAAATCCAAGAAAACCAAGACATGACGAAGCCTAGGATTGAGTGCTTGAGCCAAACAAGTGAGGACTCAAGGGTGAAGCTTGGAGAGCCCCAGGTGTATACTAGGGATCTACCCCAACCTTTCCTAAAACCTAGCATTGATAAGACCAACCTAAGCACTAGTATGGCCTATATCTTACAAAAGGTCAAAAGGATTCGTGGAATGTTGAAAATCCCTTCTTTGAAAAAATGAACCCCAGATGACCAGCAATTGTTCGAAGAAACTTCCACACTATTACAAGCTGGTCATTTTGAGCAAAATGAACAAACACCCTTTTTCACTTCCTTGCTAATAGATGACCTATGTCTTCATAACTGCATGCTTGACTCCGAGTCATCTGTCAATATGATGAGTTTGAAGGTTATGAACCAATTAAGGGTGGAAGTTACAAGGCCTTATGCCAACGTTTGTAGATTTGAGTCAAAGGGCATCAAGGTCTACGGCTTGATGGAAGGTCTTGAAGTCCACCTTGCTGACTACCCTGATTTCCCCATCATAATGGACGTCGTTGTTGTTGATATACTTGACACTTGGGGAATGATATTATCTAGGGAATGGGCTGTTGCTTTAGGCGAAAGTCTGCAGATGGACTTGTCCTACGCAACTATCCACGTCAGGACCAAGATTGTATCACTTTGCATAATAAGCCAAAGAGGATGGAACACATTAAAAGGTGTAATCATGGACATAGTAACTACAACTCCATAGATCTTTGCTTATTTCAAGACTGGGCCGCTCTTCCCTTGATAGAAGAAGACAACATTAATGAGATAACATGGACCAAGGGAAAGGGTGACCAGAATCCTCCTAGCAATCACAAGGACAACATTACACAAGGTAATGACGAGACGTTACATTTGCACGAAACATACATAAGGGGTAGTGCTTTGGTAGAATCCCACCCCATCGTTATGGAGCAGGAGAGAGATACAAGTTGGGGTGATTATCCTGACGATGCCTCTAACCTCTCTAAAGACTGGGATGACTATTCTTCTACATAAGAGGATGAAATTGACGATTTGATAAGGTTTAGAGGGAAAGGAGTTGGCTTCGTCAAATGGAAGGGGGATGATGAACATTTGTTGACTGAGCCAAACCAAGAAGATGTACTTACTACAGAAGCCCACCCCCCTCCCTCAACACAATACATCGTAATACAAGAAGCAGTTGATTCTGAAGGAGGGGACTACAAGCAAGGAGATTTGGTTTTAGAGTGGGATACAAAGATGGGGGAGCCTAACAACATTACGGGATGCACAAAGTTTTGGCTAGGACCCTTCAAGATCATAATGAAGTCAACCAATGATTCCTACTACTTGTCTATGCTAGAAGGGAGAAAACGTCCATTACCAGTTAGTGGATGCCTCCTCAAACCCCATCATGGGGCAGAGACTTGACTTCACAGGTAAGTACAGGTAAGTTAAGGAAGGTAGGCATTTTGCATCCATTGTATATACCATTGCATATCATGTTAGCATAGTTGTAGTTGCATTTTCATATTGTCTTGTTTAATTATGTATATATGTATGCTCATGATCATATGCTAGACTAGAGATGCTTTTATTTGTTTATTATATCATATATGAACAAGGGGTGATATCACCACCCTAGGGATTACTAATATCCTTTGTTGAGATTTAGCAAGCACAGGTCATACCAGAGATGTTGAGGTTCTCATGTGCTCTACGATGAGCACATGTCCCCGAGTTGGAGCCAGATGTTAACCCCTAGCCTAGGGATAACTAAGGAGATCACGTCTCGAGGCCCACGGGTCCTAGACATGGATTACCGAGAACCAAACGACTTGAGAATGGCCCCGGAGGGCCCCTCTTTTCTTTAGTGCAGTCCATTTATCATTAGCAGCAATATCCATCCCACCAGCCTAGTCCTAAAGCAGCAATGAGTCTTGCTCCATGAGGTAACAAGTCCGGGTATCATGGTTTGTATCACTCAGATTTTTGAAAGACTTGAATATGTTGTATTGAATCCTTCTTCATTTCATGACGCTTGCTTGGAAATTATGCTTTTTGCCTCGTTCATACTAGGAAGAGTGAGATGCTGCCCTAGTAAGTTGATTTCCCTTTAGGATGGGTTGCCACTGGGTGGATCTATGAAAAGTCATTGTTCGTTCCCTCCATACTTACCACTTTCCATCTTTATTCCTCTCATCTCCCCTATCCTTGTTTGAGCATTGGGATTGGCTACACTAGGAAGGGTTGTACCTTACCTCGTGGGAAGAAGGGGCTAAAGGCCCAGAGGGTAAAAGTAGCTGGCAAGAGTTAAAATCCAATGTTGAAACCTTTGAGATGCTTCGCCCAGGGATCCCCGAGAAAGAAGTGAAGAGATTCTCAGTAAGAAAAGAGGACCCATGAGATAATATAAACAAGTAATAGTTAATGGATAGGAGGTCTCATCACGAGTCGGCCTATTATGACCATGGGCATGTAGCGGTATGACATTGCCATCTATCTGGTCACCAAACCAGGGTAGTGGCTCTTGGTGGCATAGACAAGAGAAAGGGGGACTCATCACAAGCCAGCCTTCTCATTTCCGTGAAATGTTTGTGGATAACGTTGTCACCTCTGGTCATCAAGCCAGGACAATGTCTCTCAACTATTCCCTTGAAGCACAAGAGCAAAAGATCAAAAGAAATAAAGTTAAGAGTAAAAGGCAATGAATGGGCTAGGAAACAATTGCATTTATGACAAGGAGCAGCTCACCGTCTAAAAAGGCACCCACAGGTAAGACTTTACATTTCCCTGTTATTACATGCACCCATGCCCAAATACTAACCCCATACCACCTCATACACTTACATTACTTGGACTAGATCCCACCTGGGAAACACCCAAAACTTAAGAGAGGTTAGCCCAATAGGTTGTTGATATTATGGTAGTTGCGGGAGGTATTTACCTCCACATGTAACCCTGACGAGAATAGAATATTCTGGGAAGCAAGAAGAAACCCTAAAGCATTAAACTATAACCCTAGAAGACAAGTCGGCTCAAGGAAATAATTAATATTAAGTATTTAGCCTCCAGAATGAGAAGTCGGCCCAGACAGCTCAGGAAAACAGTATAAATACATGTAGCTAGACCTCATTTTGTACACACAGCTCAGAATTTCAGCTGGGAAGAAGTGTGCACTACAGAAACTGGGCAAGTGCGCAAGTCTACGGAGCAGCTACAACTGGCAGCTGCCGCAATCTGTATTCCTGGTTTAGGCTCGGACTTTCTATTGGTTATGGTTGGACTTTCTTATCAATCTTGTTATCTTTGCTTGATGCATTAATCTTGGTTGGCTATTGGTTTACTTCCGGAATCATTCTCTGTCACGGTTAAGCCTTAAGGTGCTCAGGGGTGGCTTCGGCCTATGGTTGGGTGACAATATTGTTATATTGTCTATGGTTAAACGAGCACATCCATTACTTTTTAACAGGTTATGGGCCCACACTATCTTCGGACAGTCTAACCGCTGGAAAATAGATTGGGAGGATTTGCTCAGTTACAGTTGCAGTTGCAGCCAGTTTTTGTTGCAGCAACAAAACCCTAACCCTCTTGTTGAGGCACCTTAAGTGAAGAGATTGACCTAATTTATGGATAGTCTAGTGTGCCCTAGCCTAGCGCATCTCCTGGTACTCTCAGCAAGCTAAGATGTCACGTCTGAGTTTTTTGGTCAAAATCAAGGGTTGACCAAGTCAAAGCAATTATGACTTACTCTATGAAGTCAGAAAACAAGTTAGAAGGGACTTCTAACTTCAGAGCATGGAAGACAAGGATTGACCTCATACTTGCCAAGAATAAAGTGTTGGATATCGTGAAAGGAAAGATCGTGGAACCACAGTTCGAAGAAGGAAAAGAGAAGGAACCTCAGAACATTGCAGTTATGGAGAAGTTCAAAGACAGTGACATCAATGCCATGAGTATCATAGTGGACTTTATAAAAGACCACTTGATACCCTACATCTCCCATCTTGACTCATCTAAGAAGATGTACGATGCCTTAACAAACCTCTTCTTAGTCAGAAACATTGGCCAAGTAATGAGTCTGAAGAATGAGCTCCGTGACATGAAAATGAATGATGATGACATCATAACATCATACTTTGTGAGAATCTCTCAATTAAGAGATCAACTACAAGCTATTGAATAAATCATTTCAGAGAAGGAACTGGTAAATATAGTACTCAATGGTCTTCCCAAGACATGGGATGCATTTGCCGCAAGCATGAACACAAGGAAGGAGTATCCCACATTTGAAGAACTTTGGACTTCTTGTGCACAAGAAGAATCAAGGATTAGTGAAAAAGAGAAACCCCAAAAGAAATACGATGATCAAGCCTTCACGGCAAGGTTCAAGAATTTCAGGAATAAAAAGAAGTTTGGCTCAAGAAAGAAACCAAATCAAGAGAAAGATATGTCAAAAAAAATACAATGCTTCAACTGTCGAAAATATGGTCACTACAAGAATCATTGTCCCGAGTTAAAGAAAAGGAAGGAAACACACGAAGCATCAGTGGCCGAAGAAAGGGAACCCTCAAAGAAGGCCAAGCAAGATAAAACAAACTTCTTCTTCTAAGATAAGGTAACAATATTCTTCATAACTCCTGTACATACCATGTTTACATAGCTTTTGTTCATATCTTGCATATCTATTTCTGAGAAGATAAGATGTTCAAATAGAAACAATACCTATGGAAGAATAACAAGATAAGGATTGCTATCACGATGACTACAAGTCAAGCAATACACATGAAAAGATGAAGTACATCGACAATCCTTGGTAACAATTCATGTGGAAGCTATTAACATAAGTAACAGTTGCAAGATAAGCCAAAATCAGAATCAAACTTGAAGAAACCTGGAAGAAGTAAAAACAAAAAGAAGTCAGCAATCAAGAGAAAATTAGAAAAAGACTTGTGACACTTTGCAGAAGGCAATAAGGATGTAGACGGAAGCGTGGACTCTCTTAGTTGGAGGGAGCCGATTATATAATTCCAAAAGAAGAGCATGCATTCATGCATGAAGCAAGGATTAGGTGGGAGCTAATCCTAAATAATGTGATCCATCAAGGATTATGAAGTATCTATCCATGTTCCCATTGATGGTAGCAGCCATGAAAAGAAGCACATGTTCAGTTTGACTTTAGAAGAAGTCTTCTTCGAAAAGAAGCCTTAAAGTATCCTTGGTTGTCCATCCACATCCATGATCCTATGATGAAAGGAAGAAGTTGGAATCTTCAGGGCATGGAATCTATAGAAAACTCCATGGACCCAAGAGCTAAAGAGAAACATGAGGAAGAACATGAAGATTCCAAGAGAGAAAGAAAAGCCAGAACAACCAGTCATTATATCGAGAATCACAAGACTACCAGCTTGGAACCCACTAAAAGCAATTAAGCAGAAGAAATGAAATTTGTGATGAAGAACAGTGTATGGAAGACTTATGAATGGAAGCATTGCGAGATCCAGAACTAAAGGTTCTCCCAGATGGAGGGAGATGACTATGATGATAGCTTGTTCCAGTAACCAGGCATACCTCTACCTGAGACATTATATCTCCTGCAATATCCATGGGTTGGAGCTTACATCAGATGAATGTAAGGATTGTTCTCCTCAACAGAGTCATCGAACAAAGAAGCGTATGTAGAGCAACCTCAAGGTTTTGAGGTATACCAGAAAGAGACTCTTGTATGTAGGATGGAAGAAGACAACTTGGTGCAAAGCCTCCAATGAACAACAGAAGCGTGGTGAAAACTTTCTATAACAGAGATATTGGTTACTCAGAAGTCCAGGATGATGGATTGATAATCCATGACAAACTCTCATGATGACAGAAGAAGTAACACTTGGATATGTTCCAGTTTGAGCCTTGCCACGATGTCATGAGCTAGCAGAAAACAAAAGTGTTGAATTCAACCATGATATATTGTAATGATCGGAGCTATATGAAGCTTTCAGAGAAAACCAGTGTTCCAGAAAGACCGAAGTACATTGAGATCAAGCATTACATTCTCCGCAATGAGGTCCAGAAAAGAGAAGTGGTTCTCCAATACATCTCCACAGATGAGCAGATAAGCAGATATTTTGGTAAAGCCTCTGTCCAAGATGGAAAAAGTTTGCGTACTCAAGAAACAAGATGGAGCTCGTGGAGACGACTTCCTTATTGAAAAGGGAAGAGATGACTCCCAGGTTGGGAGGGAGCATTGATGTATCATTGATTTATGGAAAGTCATTTTTCAGTTCGAAAAATGGTCCAGGATGAGCAACTCCTTTCTAGTTCGGAAAGTGGTTTGAGATTTCTGACGGACAGGGATTTTCCAGTTCGAAAAATGGTCCAGATCGGACAATCATTTTCGTAATGAAAATGGTTTGATAGATTGTTGATGTACCATAGACAACGATTCCCCTTGTGGCCAGTGTGGGGGAATGGTCTAGGACAGTCTTTCTTCTTGACAGTCACTCTCAGTAGTGGTCAAGAAGAATGGTCCGCCTCGTCGGGCAGTCATTCTTTCGAAGTTCACAGTTGTGAGCAGTTTCGAAGAATGGTCCGTTTTGGAAGTTGGTGCAGGACAATCATTTCCTTAGGAAATGGTCCGGACAGTCATTCCCTAGGGTAGACTCATTCTCTCCAGGTTGCACTTTGTTTAGTGCCGAAAGAATGCCCCAGTTAGGTGAATGGTCCAGGTTCAGCAATCAGGGACAAGCATTCCCTAGAGAAGACTCATTCTCTCCAGGTTGCACTTTGTTTAGTGCCGGAGGAATGGCCCAGATAGGTGAATGGTCCAGGCTCAAAAATCAGGACATTTATTCTTCTATGCTTGAGAAGAATAGTCCAGTAGCTCATGGCTGATGTTTTACCTTCTAAGGGCAGATGCTCTTCYAGATCTCACAGATGTGAGTGGAAGAATGGCCCAGATGACTCAGTTTATATCATGACATTGTTTTTCTGTGCAGGTTGATATCAGATGATATGATTGCTATGGAGACTGTATGTCTCTGGATAGTAGATGTATGCTACTGTGTTGGATGTGTTCCACTGGTTGTGACTATGTGTCACTGATTAAGTAGTTGTGTTCTACTTGGTGTGGTAGTGTACCACTAGATTGTAGTTGTGTACTACTATGGATAGACACAATTGTGTTCTATTGAATGACATTGTTTTGATTGCCATGTCGACTATCAATAGTGTTAAAAATGATTATCAGCTAGATGGATGGTCAGTGTACTGATGAACAGAGATTCTCCAGATGGAAAATGGTCCAGGACATTTATTCTTCTAGGACGTATGTCTGGGTTAGAAGAGTAGTCCTTGTAGCCCATGGTGTGGCTTCCAGCATCTGTTGGAATAGTTATTCTTCTAGGACATATGCCCGGATTAGAAGAATGGTTCTTGTATCACTCTTTGGAGTGAGTGACTTATTTAGCATCATGTATGATTACTCAGATAGAGTATGGTTTCGAGAGATGATGCAGTTAATGTTGCCAGATGACACTGATAGTGATGATGATGCTTGTGATCTAATCATGAGATAGTCTGTATGACTATGATGATGCTACCAATTGAATGGTATGTTTGTGCTCAAGACCATTGCCTTCAATACCTCCCTAGCTAGGAGGGAGTGTTGATATTATGGTAGTTGCGGGAGGTATTTACCTCCACGTGTAACCCTGACGAGAATAGAATATTCCGGGAAGCAAGAAGAAACCCTAAAGCATTAAACTTAACCCTAGAAGACAAGTCTTCTCAAGGAAATAATTAATATTAAGTATTTAGCCTCCAGAATGAGAAGTTGGCTCAGACAGCTCGAGAAAACAGTATAAATACAAGTAGCCAGACCTCATTTTGTACACACAGCTCAGAATTTCAGCTGGGAAGAAGTGCACACTGCAGAAACTGGGCAAGTGCGCAAGTCTGGGGAGCAGCTGCGACGAGCAGCTGCCGCAATCTGTATTCCTGGTTTAGGCTCGGACTTTCTATTAGTTATGGTTGGACTTTCTTATCAGTCTTGGTTATCTTTGCTTGATGCATTAGTCTTGGTTGGCTATTGGTTTGCTTCTGGAATCATTCTCTGTCAAGGTTAAGGTGCTCAGGGGTGGCTTCGGCCTATGGTTGGGTGACAATATTGTTATATTGTCTATGGTTAAACGAGCACATCCATTACTTTCTAACATAGGACACCCTGGGACCTTCTCCAAACTAACTTGTCAAATTGCATAACGTCTTTGAACATCTGTCTAGGTTAAGGGGAGTTTGATGCACATGTTTGGGTAATTCAATTATTGGATGTGATTTACATGCTATGATCCCTGTGACTTATGAACCCCTGGAGGGTGTACTTGTTGTTGTTGCAGGACCTTGCTCGGTGGACAGGTACACATGAGGGAATGATTAGCTCGGACTTTCATGGGGCTTAAAGCCCATAGATGGATGTTGAAACCCCAGCCAGGGATAAGAAGAAATTGAAGACTTATGCCAGGAGAAAAAAGGACGTGGCCTTTGGAGGCATCTTGGAAGACCTAGACCCAGGGGGGCCTTGCTCTTCCTACATGGACGTTAGCCCTTGAGGGCCTTGGACGTCACCATCATAGCCCTAGACGTCATCCAGAACTAGGGTTTCATTTTGGGAGGCATTTATGAGCCTGGTGGCATGTGTGAGCATCATCTGGGGCTTCTGGAGGCCAAGCACCCCACATTTCTAGCTCAATGTTCCACTTTTAGGGCTCAACATCACCTTAGAGGGGCATGACATCACCTTTGGAGGTGTTTCTAGATACAAATTAATTTTTATTATGTCAAAACTGAATTTTATTGTAAATTTGCCAAGTCGGCCTTATTTTTGACCTAAAATTAATTAAAGGTCAAAATTTTGTATAAATAAACATAATGTACTCTCATTTTACACATCACAAATTGTCCTTGGAGACAAGAGGTCTGAAATTTGTGCCCTAGTGAGGGTTATTGGATGAAATTGTGAGGCGCCATTCTTAAATCACTACTTTCTTACTTTTTATTTGCCAAGCTTTTCATTGAATTGATCTAGTAACTAGTGAAACCCTAGAGCCCTAAATTGCTAGAACTCTAAGGATTTGGGCTTAGTTATTGTTGCATAAGTTTTTACTCCATAAGAAGGCTAAAGAGAGCAAGGCACTAGGGCCTAGAATTGCCTACACCCTAGCATCTTGTCTCTTGAGGTCAAAGCCTAGGAGGACTTAAGTTACTACTTCTCCTAGGCCTTTTCCCTGCTAGACTTTTGTACATCATCATCAATTGATTTGCAGCCTTAGAAGAAGTCGTCCAACTTGACTCCATTACCCTTAAAGGCACTAGTCCTCTTATCCTATTCCTTGACAAGACTACACTCAACTTCACTTGCTATCTCTACCAACTTTACCTAACCTACTAACCTAGTTTTAAGGTACTAATTTGCTGCTGTTGCTAACACTGCTACAGCCACTATATAGCAGATCATTTAGCTTGTAAGTCAATTAAACCAACCCAGAAAATTGCATGAAGCAAAGTACTATCAGTTGGAGTTAAAGTGTGCCTAAATTGCTCTTCACAAAGTGCATTTCTGAAGGTTTCTTGCAACTGTCATCACTCTTGTTTTGCTGCTGTTACAGTCACTTTTGACAGCCTCTTAGATTCATTTGTTGATTGATAAGCCACCCAGAATTTGTACTAGGCAAGCCACAATCAATAAATGCTAGAAGTGTCCACTAAATTGCCTTAGCAAGGTACTTTTTCTGAAGTTGTTTACTGCTGTCATAATTGCTAATTTGCTGCTGTTATAAGTACTTTGACAGCCCTTCTAAAGTCATTATTTGGCTTATATTAATCTAGAAATTGTAAGTGGCAAAAGTACTATCATTGCAAGTTCTTTATCTTTTATTATATTGTCCTTATAAGTTACAATTTCTAGATTTATTACTATTGCTACATATCTATCTTTTATGCATAAACTTGCTTGGTAGCAGACTTTTATATTGAATTCACTGAATGAAAGTATTGATATCATTGGTTAACGTTTGTTGTTTCTTTGGTAAATGGCAGGTATCATTCACCTTGTTTCCCCTTAACCCCCTTGACTTAACCATTCCAAGTGACTTCATTCATTTGAGTGACCTAGAGAGAGGGGTGGTATTACCTTGTCTTATCCTCCTTCATCAACCAACTAGGTCCTAGGATGTCTCCCTTGGAGTGAGGTTTTCCTCCTCCTAATGAGAAAAAGGTACCCTATTGGGGTGACAGTGATAGGGCTACCTCCGTGTTACGTCAATCTAGGCCTACTTGCCTTTGGGCTTTGGTCAAGTATAGATTGTGCGATAACAGTACTAACAAATCTCGTATTTTAAGTTTCCACAATTTGAAGTTGTTTTTGCCATTAAATTTTTCAACCTCAAATTTAACATTTGTCATTTTTTCCATTAATATTTTACACAGGCTCTCTTAAAAAAAAATTGTTTTGACCCACTTCAACTTAATGCACTATTCTCTTCCAAAATTCTTCACAAGAAGATTTTTCAAAAAAAATTCAAAAAACAAACTTTGAATTTATTTTTTTTAAATAATAGCCCAAGAAATATTGGTACCTCTACTTGTTAACCCCTAGATTTTCACCTTTGAAAATCTTTAAGGGTTAAGAGCCAACATGCACTATTTTGGCTGGCATTTTGAGATTCTCCTAGAGTTTAGCACTTGTGTTGAGCAAGAGGTTGCTTCCCATTAGAGATAGGTATATGATCGGTACGTGGTTGCTTTGTTTCAGAGTTAGAGCTAGCTTGTTTTCCTTTGCATTTGAGAGAGATGTCTACATACAGCAGGTGTCCCTACTTTTTAGGAGACACAGCTTGAGTGGGTCACTTGACAGTTTGGACTAGTTTTGAGCATACGGTTTGGACACTTTTTCGGGCGACATGCAAGAACTTTTTATTTTTAGCAGTTTGAGCTTCAGGCCCCAAGTTCAAGTTCTGAGCACATATTATAGATCCTTGAGACATTCTGAGTCTTTTGGATCTCTTTCGGGATGATTTTTCACAGATTTCTATTTTTAGCAGGTTGAGCACTTAGGCTCGCATGTCGATTCTGATTGCGGATTCGGATTTCTTGCGAAAAATCGAATACAGTGAGTTTAATATCATGGACATGTGGGGACTTTCTATTTTTAGCAGTGTCTATTTTTAGCAATAGACACATGGTGGTGGTCTCCTAGTAATCCTGATCATTTTTGGAGTGTTTGGGTCAGTTTCGACAAGTTTTAAATTTTTGAGACCAGATGGCTATTTTTGGAAATTTATATTTTTAGTAGCCATCATCATCTCCAGTAGTGACAAGTGGCAAGCTCATATTCCAACATGTGGTAGAGTTTCAGTGTGATGTGGCATCTACATGGCATCATTTGACCAAGGGCACATTTTCCGAGGCATGAGCATTAAATGAAGAATTAATTAAAAAAAAGGAGGGTGCATAGAATGAGGCGACACTTCCATGGAAAAAGTTTAGCTAGTCAAGGTTAACTTTTCTCACTAACTTTTCCTCACCCGCCATAAAACCACTTTCTGTACATTAAAAGTCCCTAAAACCATTTTACCTATGCCTCTTAACCCACTTCCCTCTAACTCTATCCTATCCTAATCCTAAACCCTCTTCCCTTTATGCATACCCACAAACCCACTTAGGCATGTCACTTTGATTAAATTAAAGTGTCCCATTTTTTTATTAATTAATTAATTAAAATCTAACCCTCTTAACGTACCATTCACGATTTTCCTAACTCTATACCCACTTTAAATTAATTAAGTTAAAGTGTCACTTCATTAAATTATTTAATTAAAGGGTCACTTTATTTGATTAATAATTTAAAGTCTGTCCCCCCTTATTATATTAATTAACTAAAAGTGTTTGTCTCCCCCTTTTAATATTAATTAATTCATTCAAAAAGTTATATCCCCCTTTTAAATATACGCACCTCCCTTTTTAAAAAAATACCCATCCATTTATCCATTTAATAAAAAGAGCATGCATGACTTAATACCCATTCCCATTTTCTAAAAAGGGGGCATGTCGTTTATCACTATTTTGGACCATTCGCCACTCGCTTACGTCATGCTATCCCTCACATGTGAATTATCTCATTCGTTTTATCCCACGCATGCACCTATTCATAGCCACTTCAATCCATATACGCACCTATTCTAAACCTTCTCTCTCATGCTCTCTCATGCGTGAGGGTTTATTTTTGGGTTTCTTCTCATCATCAGTGTGTATTCCCTTGAAAAGAGTGTGCTTCTCCTCACCTTCCTTGACACATAACACACTCTCCCTCTCTCTCCCTTGCATGCGCTCATACTTGTGTTTTCTCCCTATTTCTATTCCTCTCACACACTTTCCTTTCTTACGTCCCATGCGACCTCTTGATTTTCCCTTGGGATATGTGCCCTCTAGAACCATATATTGGATGGATGCCATTGGTTATTGATCGGATATTGCAGCAGCTAGCATAGCGTTTCTCTCATTCCTCTCTCTCTTAGTCTAGTGACTCTTCTTTGAGCAAAGTGATCATTGTACTAGTTGTGGATTTGCCAATTGTGGCACAACCAACCCTCTTGCAAGCCTATCAATAAAGAAATAGAGTGTTTGTGTTCTAAACTTGTTTCTTGTCGGTATTTTGTGAATTTTGCAATCTGATTTGTCATTTTCCTTAACTATTCATTGTGATTTTACTAATCTTTTGAGTAGTTTTCTGTTCTATTTATATTCTATATTCATTGTGCTAACCCTACAGGATCCCTCCAAGTGAAAAAACTATACTTTCTCATTGTTTTGGACAGTTTTTATATGCTATCCAAGACGAACAACGGTTGTTTTTTTGTCACTTAACACAGAAAATCAGACTTAGGACAGCGGCAAATCACCCTAGGGACTCCCCTCTGAGGCTAGCAAGCACTAGCCCAAACGGAGAGGGGTCTAGCCCGTGACAATTTGGGGATTTTCTCATTGAATTAGCCAACTTTCCATCGCTGTTATAACAGGTTTATCAGCTCAATTGGATGGTGGAAATTTGTGCTAACACTACCAAAACGTCTGCTCAGTTTGGCTACCTCCAACACGAGGTCCTGCAGCCTCACGGTCTGCTTTTCTCTACTCTCCTTGGCAAAACCCGTCAGCCCTTCACCTGATTCTTCAGAAATTAATTTAATTAAATAAAAAAAAAACACACACACAAGATTTACATGGCAAAACCCTGACAGTGTGTCAAGGAAACATCCACGGGGCAAGGTATCGATATCTCTTATTAAGTTATTATTCAAAGCTTACAACACAACATTACAATTCTTGGGTTTCAGAGATATATATGAATCTTTGAACGGTTACATAGTTATGAGAACTTCCTCTCGTTATACAAACTTCCATCAGTTTCGTAAACCAACATTTACAAAAGTAAATTTAGTTTTACATATTCTTTTAATTAATTGTTGTCACAATTTTAATAGATGCATGCTTCAAACATGATCTGCAAAAGTTGAACAACATGAGTTGAAATCCAATAATTCAACAACCAAATGAATGCAATGAAAAACTACAAATTTATTGGTGGCGCTACTCTGCCTTGCAAAAAGCCTATGAATATGAAGACAACACCCTCTAGTGAATGTAATTCTGCTATGTTAAAGCCCATGTATATGAAGACAAACTCCTCCAGTGCATGCAGTTCATATATGGTCGAATAATATCTTATAATGAGTTGATCTCACAGTGATGACTCCTATATAATTTATACATAGAAATCATCAA
Organism: Picea mariana; assembly: GCA_032191745.1. Classification (NCBI taxonomy): domain Eukaryota; kingdom Viridiplantae; phylum Streptophyta; class Pinopsida; order Pinales; family Pinaceae; genus Picea; species Picea mariana. The sequence continues at coordinate 85,887 of JASDQU010104955.1, forward strand.
AACATAAAAAAATAAAATTGGGAAAGGAAAATGTATACATCAAAAACAACGAACACCAATCTTAGCAAGTTAGCAGCCATTAGGAAAAGGGTAGGAAAGATATTTATTATTTCAGAAGGACTTGAATGAGAAATGAAAGGAGTTGAAAGAAAACAACCAACAAGAGAAATTCCTGGCATTTTTTATGAATTCAATGAAATTCCTCAAGGTTATTTTGGATAATTTTATGTAAGTTCTTAGGGTGTATCATGAAAAATCTATGGTAGAAGACCTGAAGGGAATACATAGAAACAACCAACAAGCTATAATAGAGTAGTACAAAGAAATAAGAGGAGCTCCAGAGTAGAAACTATGAAGGTTGGCTACAGGGCAAATCATCAGTCAAAAAAATGTTGGAAACTAGACTTTTTTCATTTCTTTACCATGGCCTCTGAGTTATGATAACATCTAGATAAATAAAATTGAAGATGCACAAATTGAGTTGAATTGACCCTAAATACAAATGCACTAGAAAATGCCATAAAGTGAATCATAGCCTATTTTAACTTAATTTGACTTCAGAGTAAACAGAATTTGGAAAAAATCCTAGAGAATGAAAGGTTTGAGAGTCGGGATGTGGAAAAACTGTTAAAATTACAGCATCGTAAGACATTCTCCAAGACTGCCTTTGGCAGAACTTGATACTTGGAGAAAAGGGTCATGTTGTTCAAGACAAGAGTCTAGCAGTAAGTCAGTCTAACTTGAGCAAAGACTGATGTTGCCTAGTTGGAAAAAGTGATGTGTAGTTCTCCTAGGTCACTTGAGATGGATTAAGCTACAAGAACTTGTCTAGAGTCTGATCAACTCTAGATAAGCAACTGTAGCATTTGACCAAATTGTGCTGGAGAACTATAGAAGCACATCCCGAGACAAGTGATTCTTTACTTATACTTGAGCTGCAAATATGTTATGTAATGAATGAGCTAGTGCGTTGGCACGTGTGACCATGCATGAGGGAACTTGTGTTTGCTTGAGTGAAATCGAACTCCTAAGTGTAACATGACTAGACAAGTCATACGCATGTTGAATGATCGACAAGTAAAGATTTTCTCAATATAAGTGACTTAGCATGCATGGGTTTAACTTAAGTAATTATCAGTTAAGGCAACTTGAGTGAATATCAAGTTAAGTAATATATAGTTAACTGGAACAATTATTAAGTTAAACTAAATAAAGTTAAATAAATGAATATTTAACGGAAGTAATTATTTAGCTAAATAAATAAGTTAAAATAAATCAAGTTGAGTTAACTTGAGTGAATATTAACTTAAAGAATTATTTAGATAAATAATTAAACTAAATAAATAAGTTAAATAATTCAAGTTGAGTTAACTTGAATAAATATTAATGTAAATAATTATTGAGTTATATAATTAATGAGTTAATTAATTATTCAATTAATAACTTGAGTGACTCTCAAGTTAAGTCATAAATTAAGTTAAGTAATTAGTAACTTAAGGAATCAAAACGACTTCTAAGAGAAGTGTTGCCGTCCTTATACACACTTGCAAACGTGAGCTAAGTCCTGCTCACTTAGTGTGTCCTTAGAGGCACAATACCTAGGTTCAAAAGCCCACGCTGTCACTTTGACTTGAACCTCTTCCGTCTAGGCTTACTCCTAGGGAAGCCAAGGGGGGTAGACCCTAGTTACTATGTGA
>JASDQU010104956.1:16440-31630 GCA_032191745.1 Picea mariana
TTTCCAGTTGGTATATGGCATAGAAGTAGTGTTACCAATCAAGTGTGATATCCCTTCGTTGAAACTCACCGTAGAACTCCTGCCTCATACCTCTGTTGAAGAGGAATGATTCCTATATTTAACTAATTTGGATGAAACATGTCGCGATGCGACTCTCGTCAATGAGATGTATCAAAAATGAATGAAGAGTCAATGTGAAAAATCCATTCAACCTCGTAATTTTGCAGAAGGAGACCTAGTCCTTGTTTATGACCAAGCTCACGATAAGCTAGGGACAAGAAATTTGGAACCTCTGTGGCATGGACCCTATATTGTAAAACATGTATTACATAGAGGTGCCTACGAGCTAGTTGACTATGATGGAATATCTCTCGATGAGCCTTGAAATGGGATTTACCTCAAGAAGTACTATGCATAGAACATCTGGCATGTGTGCTTTGTACACTAATGTAATATATTTTTTGATTTGGTGTGTCTTTTCTCTTGTGTGTACGATTTTTGTTTCAGTTGCTTATACTTTGTCTTGTGATTGCATGCACACATGACATCTCCCTTTACCATGTTTGTCGGGTTTGCAGATGGCGCTAGTTGGCACACCCAGAACATTGATTCTGCAACTTGGGTCATTTACCACTCTGATGAGTTGGTGAGTTCAGGAGGAATTTTCCTAGGATCGACAATCAGTAATGTGGAATAATATCATGTTGTCATCAGAATTTTAACCGAAGCCTCCTCTCTAGGTATATCTCATTTGATCATCAACCTAGATTCTCAACTCACGGTTTGTCAGTTTAATCGAGTTTATGCCATTTGCAACCCTATCCTGTTACGTCTCCACCTAAGAGTTCATTGTCTCGAAAGAGTGTTTGAATTTATACAATACAAACATATATCGAGAGAACTCAACATAGCGCCAGATTCGCTAGCAAATTATATTTTGGATCAGTATCTTGTGCATAGATAAAAAATTTAAAGAAAATGAATCACATGTAAATTAAAAATATCACATAAGAAAAATCTGAGCCCTCATTCCCATGATATCATCATGAAAGACTACAAAATATATGGAGGATCCTAGTCCTCCTACACCATGTTGTGCTCTAAAAATCACACTACTGCACGAGCCACTCATCAGAGAAAGTGGTTCAAACTCTTAGGAACCCTTACTATATGCCTCTGCAGATGAATAGGTATGCCTCATCTCCTGAGAAGTGGGACACCCATAGTCATACCTCGAAGGTTCCTCTTGACCTCCCCAATTCCTCCCACTGCAACCTCGTGTTCCACTGCTATCTGCACGTCTCCACGATGTCCTAGTGCCTCCATCTCTTCCGGATGTGATGCGCCTCTGTCTGCATGATGAAACAAACATCTTTTATATCCCTCTTTGTACACATAAAAAAATAATATAAAATATAAAATCAAAAATCCATGACAATGTTTAGTTTCGTACCTAACACATCCCACTGAATGCCCTCCGGGAGCACTAAGTCTACACTTCCTCAAAAATCCACTATGACATATGGAAAATCCACAATAACAATCAACTTCCTCCTCCACCAAGCAAAGAAATCATCTGTAAACTTGAACGTTGAGGCCTCGTTCCCCAATATCGGGGACAAGCTAGTCCATCTTTCCACCCAAGACTCGATCATTGGTCGTTCTATCAACACAACTTGTGGCTGCATCTGGGATATTCTCTCCAAAAGGAACGAAACTAAGAAAGAGGCATATCCAAACTGCTTCTACCTTCCAATCCTACATTGTGTGATATGTTCCTTCACATTCTGAAGGAACCCCGCACTCCAGTTAAATAATATTGGCTCAACACATTGTAGAGCGTATGACATATGAGATTTTGAAGCTAGGTGAGCACTCGTACTACCTGCCAAGTTGGTAATGGAAAATAGAATCGATATCAATGCCAAATCCCTCACGTCCTTAATCATGATTCTTCCACCGACTAATTGAGATCCTGGAATACAATGATCAGCCACATATACCTCAGTGGGCTGAGGAGTTTCCCGATGCCCAGAAAAAAAGATAGGAGCCCCTCTTCTTGAGAGGCCGACCAAAAAATACACATCATCAAGCTCACTTTTGAGCATATGTGTTCCAATACGAAATTCGTGTTCGACATCATCCCATAATCCAATCAGGTACTCAAGTAATAAAACCTCTTTCCTCATTTTATGTAGTTTGAAGTACTTGAGGAGACCACAATTTCTCAAATCATCCCTTACTCAAGGGTTTTGCAAAGAGGTGATATCGTTGAACTCATGTTCGCATTCCTTCCATTCAATCATGGCTATATAATCTGTGCAAACTGCAAATACAACCATTTAAATGTCTTTATTTAACTTCTTATAGGAAAACATTGTGTATTTCTAGCCTAAAATGCAACAATTTTTTTGGTTCTGCGTCGATGCTCCCCTAAGCTTGTTCACAGAGTGCTAGCGCTCCCTAGGTACGTGCATCGGGGCATTGAAATATTGATTGTCACTCCCCTCATCCCTTTGAGGGAGCGTCGATCCAGTTCGATGCCTAGGGCTTCCTAAGGAGCCCAAATGACCCTAAAAATGAGCTAAAACACAATTTTAAACCATACAAAATGATTGAAATGGCAAGGTGACCAACCTAGTCTAGATGGAATCAGAAATGGTCAATCACAACTCCAGTACTCACAGCTTGAAAATCACCCTCCAAAGGTGGAAAATTCCAAATCTAGAAGAAATTAATGAAAAATCAAATGGTAAATGAAATTTCTAACCATATTTCTCTATTATAGGGTTGATTTTTTGCTAATATAAAGTTTTTCTTGGGTTTTTTAATCTTTTTGAGGAGTCACTAATACCCTCGGCTCATAATTGTCTATATTTGCAGGCTTCTAAGAAGTATCTTTTTCGACAAATCTTGTAACACTGACGAGCATAGTATTTGTTATTTCTTGCGCTTGAAAAAAACATGAGAATGTAACCGAGTATACTTTTATCACTTTTTCAAACTCGTAAAGGTTACATGAAAAAGGAAACCCATGTAGTCTCCTTTAAGCTCTTTTCAGACTCTCTAAACATGAAAATATTTTCGAGTGATCTTGCTTCCTTTCAAACTCGCTTAAAATGTTTTGAAAAGGTGTCTTCCGAGTAGCAGTTTATCTCTTTTTCAGACTTCAGAGACTAAAATTACAAAAAAGGAAAACCATGGAGTCGCCTTTAAGTTCTTTTTAGACTCTCTAAACATGAAAAACCACTGAGTTTACCTTCTCTGGACTCTTTAAAATCACACATTGAAGGGCCCATTTGGGACCGAACCCTTACTTCTTCCAGTTCGTTAAACAAAGGAAGAGGGACTTACCGAAGGTGAGTTATATTGAGCATGTGTTATCCTCCTCGAGATCGTAAAAACAAAAATAGGTACTCGTCTATCTATATGGGGGAAAAATTGAAGGAAGCAAGCCAAGCTATCTTTTAGAATTGTCACAAGTCACTCTTACAGTCACCCTTGAAAATGACACATTGTTTATACCTGCATCTTGAACACTTGAATAACTCACTGAAAATCTGCACTGAACCAATCCCCTGAGTCTTTTCACTCCTTTCGGTCACCCGAAGAATGTCACAGTATCCACTACATTGTGTTTTGGTCCATGTTATGTTTATGTTGTTGAGTCATGTTGTGCCTCAATGTTCAAGGGAAGTATCTGCCTCAAGATTCAACCATCACAAATTTCCAGTTTCGATACCCATGTCAGTCCATACTCATTTGATTCACCATATTACATCTCTATGTCAGTTTCATGTCGATGATGGGGGACACATCAACGCCCTCCTTTGATGAGTCTTTTCCTGTCGACTTCAACACATCATCTAGGAATTTGAATTAGAAACCAATTAGCACCATGAGACCTACATGCCTCAATGGCAAGCCTCCTCACCTCCAACAAAGGGTTTACATCATTGGCCTCTGATCGTATGACTCCATGAATGTTCTACTTCAGATCATTTGTTCACATCTTTGGATTGTACTAGAGTACCTTGGGAGTCATTGACATCACTGGTGATTTTCATTGCACTTGTCAACGGTTTTCCATATTGATCGGTAATCAAGTGGTTTCTACCATGTTCAAAATCAAAACACTCATTCACATGGACATATTTTTACTGCATTAAGATTTGGACGAAGACCCTGGGTTGAGCTTTCACTTTGTTATCTGCTTTCCCAGGATGCAACGGAGAAATTTTGAGCATGCTGATATACTGTCACATAGATCCACATTGTATTGGTCCGTGGCTATGTTTTATTATCTCATAGATCCAATGTGTATTTCTCATGGCTACGATCAATTCGTGTCATGGAGGTATAGATCCACATTGTATCTCTGGCGGATATACCTTTAGTTAGTATCATCATGGATCCGAAGTGTATTTTTTGGCGGCCATACCTTAAGTCCTTTTGTCACTCAAGCACAGGTATACCCACCTTGGGTTTGAAATGTATGATAACATTTGTTTGATGGTTGTTTGCATCTTCTACTAGGTTCTCCGAATCCGTACCCTTGCTTCAAAAATCTACAAAGCACTTTAGTCATCAACTTTCATCTTCTGACCTCTCACTTTGGGGGGCAATTTGTTACACATCAAAATTCCTCACTTCGATAATGTCCCATTATCATTATCATAAGCGTTGCAAGTGTAGTACTTTTGTCACATGTGTCACAAATATCGTATTTTCGTCTTGCACATGTCTCATTGAAGACGACACCATAGAAACACTTGATACACCCTCTAAGGCATGTTAGAAGAGGAAAACACATCATTTGGAAAGATTACACAATATTTTGCCTCGAGAAATGATCATCCTAAACAAATTTTTGGAGATCAACGCTCCCCTTCTCACATGCAGGGAGTGCTAGTGCTCCTTGTTCACTTAGCAGGGAGCGCTATAATACTCTGTTACCAGCTTTGAGGGAGAGTTGATTGGTTGAGATAATCTTGGGAATAAATTCCCCTTATCTCTAAGGACAACTATAAATGATCCGAGTTGGTTTGGCTTGAATCCAAGCTTTAGGTTGTATCTAAGGGAGATACCACAACTAATGGAGTCATATCCTCAACTTATTCTAAATATAACTAAGGTGGTTGAGCCTCTCAAATCCTATAAAAGGAGGCATTCTCATGGTTAAAAGGAGGAGAATATCAATAAAAAGTATTTTCATTTTGATCGTGGATCTTTCAAGCAAGGGGTTGGACAAGGAGGACTTGGAGAGGTTGTTGCATATGCATCTACAAATTGTAAGTTCCTTGTAATGTTCTCATTAATATATGGTTGGCCTGTTTCCTTCAAGTTTGTGTATGATTGCATAGGCTTGTCTTTTATTGATAAATCTAGCTTAAACTAATCTTGGTATAATAGGAAGCATGCATTGTCTTTGTTTTCTATTGAATTACAGATCTCATTAAAGGGCTTGAAGATCAAGTTCAACCTGGACTAAGCAAGGACAAGCTTCAGAAAAAGGTACACCATAATTTCTTCCTCTTTTTCCTTTTACTAAATTAGCTACATTTAAAGGAATTTTGGTGTCCAATGTTAGCATCTTTCTGTCTTGGTAATAGGGGTCTAGGATCCAAGAGGACATTCACTTGTCCATAGGGGAATTTTCCTACAACACAAGGCACACCAACACATGGAAAAACATGGCATGCCAAGGCAAGGCAAGGCATGGCATGTCAAGGTAAGGAAATGCATGGCAAGGTATGGCATCATATTTTTGAGACACTTTGTCTCAAAATATTATCTATTATCCTTTGATACCATCTCATCTAGCATCATAAATAACTTTCATTTGTAGGAAAGTTGACTATTGTTGGTCATATTATTCAAGTTTCTCATGTTTATTATGTGTCCTATTTCTTTCCTAGTATGGCTCAACCTTATTTACTTGAGCATATTTTGACATATTATATATGGTGCAAGTATGGTGGATATTAAAGTTTTCACTTGATGCCATGGGATGTTTAAACCATGCCCAAGGAAAAGGGGGTTGTTGGATTATTTATGTTTACTTATGGGAGTATTATGTTATCCATGTTGTTGGTTTAGTGTATTCAAAGTTCATCTCCTTGGCCTTCAATCGAGCAGAAGCATGGAAAGGAAATACAAGGCATGGCATGGCATGGAAATACAAGGCAAGGCAAGGCATGAAAAGGCATGGAAAGGAAAGGTAAGGAAAGGCAAGGCAAGGCATGGAAAGACAAGGCAAGGCATGGCATGTTAAGGCAAGGCATGGAATGGAATGTCAAGGAAAGGTAGGGCATGGCATGTCAAGGCAAAGCATGGAAAGGAAAGGAAAGGCATAACATGTCAAGGAAAGGCATGACATTCCAAGGAAAGGGAAGGCATGTCAAGGAAAGACAAGGCATGACAAGGCAAGGCAAGGCATGGCATGTCAAGGCAAGGAAAGGCATGCCAAAGAATGGAAAGAAAAGGAAATCCATGGAAACACAAGGCAAGGCATGACATGGCAAGGCAAGGCATGACATGGCAAGGGAAGGCATGACATGGCAAGGGAAGGCATGGCATGGAAAGGCATGGCATGAAAAGACATGACATGGCATGTAAAGGTACGACATGTCATGTCATGACAAGATAAGGAAAGGTAATACAAGGGAAGGGAATAGAAAGAAAGACAAGGCATTTCAAGGCAAGGAAATGAAAGGAATGACATGACATGACAAGGCAAGGAAAGGCATGGCATCACATGGAAATGAAAGGCAATGCACAACAAGGCATGTCAAGGCATTACAAGGCATATCAAGGAAAGGCATGAAAGGGCATGTCAAGGAAAGGAAATGCATGGAAAGGGAAGGAAATGCAAGGCAAGGAATGGAAACGCATGACAATGCATGCCAAATCATGGCAAGGAAATACAAGGCATGGAAAGGAAAGGCAATGCAAGGAAATGCATGGAAATGAATGGCAATGCATGACAAAGCATGTGAAGGAAGGACAAGGTATGACATGGCATGGAAAGGCAAGACAAGGCATGGTAAGGCATGACAAGGATCTTTCTTTAGACTTTGAGACACTACTGATAGATAATCCAACCAAGATCTATTTCAAACAAATATTTGCATGAAAAACTAAATGAAAGGTAAACACAATTGATTCAAGAGTATTTTGTATTCTTGAGGACTTCACGGATTAAGGATGCCCCGGATCTATAAATATGATCAAGAAAAACCAATAAAAACTCCTAAAAAACCAAAATTTGGGAGGGTGACGCTGGTTAGACAATGGCAACCAGAGTCACAACACCATTTTATCCACTATAACAAGTGACATGCCACTTGTTTCATGAGTATAAATAACGATAGTATTCAAAAGTGGTCAAAAATCATGGGAAAAGTAATGGTTAGGGCATACTTCTGTGTGGAAATGTTCCTATACCTAATGAAGACCTATTCATTTATGGAATATAAGAGAAGAAGACATATAGACTAGTTAACTCTCAAAATATCTTCAAGGAAAATATAATCATATATAACACAAAATGGAGAGGGTTTGTACTTAATCTTATGTAATAGAAATTACAATTGATAGTTAAATTGTATAACAATTTTTTTTATGATCTTTACTAACGTTTATTAGAATTGTTGAATGTTTTACATCATTGGAATGACGTCTTAGTTGTAACTTATTTGAAATTTTATTATCGTATGTACACTTTGATATGATGTAATATGATTATCGTTTCATTTCATATGTTGTAATATTAGATATATACCAAAGAAATTAATTATTGCATGGAATAAATAATAACTTTTCATTCTAAATGTTTTTTTTTTGCAGAACAAAGATCTTCCAGAAGATCCAGATCATCCTCATCAAATAGATCTAGATGATGTTGGGTCCAATGTTGAGATGGCATATCATGCTCATGATGACATGGATATAGATGACAATGAGGTCGATGCTAATGCAGATGATCATGATTATCATCATCATCATGGTGATGATGATGATGAGGTAGTTGCTGGTAGTAACCAATGACATTTGTGATCATATAGACTGCATCATGGATCATTTTTGATATATTGTTATAATGTCTCTTTTCATGGTTACTATCATATGTATCATTTTCACGGCCTCCAATACCATATTATTGAGTTGTATGATTTTGACATGTATGATACTTATATCATTTGGACATGACGTATCATATTGACTTGCATCATTTTGTCTTACATAATTTATCATTTTTATTTATATCATTTGTACATGATGTATCATTTTGACTTATGTCCACTGTTGGACATGTATCATTTTCACATGTTATTGATCTACTGGAATATTTGACTTTCACTTGTTTAGGCTATATATGATGATAATCTTATCCATCTTGACACATCAATTTTTATATATTGAAAGTGGTTGATGATTTTTGGATGCATATTTATTACATATGATGGTTTTGAGTTATTTCTCATGATGGATGTTGTCAAATTCACTTAAATTATAGATATTTGACTCACTTGTTTTGATTATAGATGATGATCATGTTATAATAATTATCTTTTAATTATATATATATGATGTTGTAGATTCTATTTTGATGGAGATTTAGTAAGTATAATGATGTTGTTAATTTGTATGGATGTATGTTTCCCTAAAAATTATTTATAAATGTTATCCTATAAAATAGTTCAAATGCATTTATATGACTTGTTGTATAACCATATAAGTTATTTAAGAGACATGATATGTTTAACTAATTACATTGAAATAAAACATATTAAATTAATAATTGTAAGAAAAACAAGAAGCATTTTTGGAAGCAAAAAAGGAAGGAACAATGGAAGCCAAATTGGAAGCAAAATTGGAAGCCACACCAAAAGCAAAACTGGAAGCCAAACTAGAAGAGAAACTGAAAGAAAACTGAGAAGAAAACCTGGAAGCAAAACTAGAAGAAAAACAGGAAGCCAAGCCAAAATCCAAACTTGAAGCAAAATTGGAATCAATATCAGAAGAAAAACTAGATGTAAAATTGGAAGCCAAAACATAAGCCAAACTGGAAGCAAAATTGGAAGCAACACCTGGCGCTAATCCTAGCGTCATTTTTGACGCTATTCCTGACGCTAAACCTGGCACTATTTATGGTGTTATTTTCTTGGCACTAAATCTGACACTAAATCTGGCACAATTATAAATAGTCCATATTGTGCCCAGTTTTACAATGGAAAAGGTGTCCAAGTTGTGAACTAAAATACACTAAATTCTAGTGCTATTTTAGGCGCTAATTTCTTGTTATGTTGTAGTGTCTATATGCACAAGCTCTAAATTTTAAATCTTATTTTCCTTTCCAACCCTAAGAAATATGACTCTCTTCTGTTTTCCATAAACATAGTGTTCAGAGAAATCCAAATGAACTTGTTTAAGATCTGGAAACAAATTCATTTTTTGAAGTATCTGCATCCCCTTATCACTCATGTGTCCAAGCCTATGATGCCACAATGTTGTATCTACACCTATAGAAGCTAAAGATATCAAAGAGTAAACATTACCAATACATAAATACAATGTACCTACCTTCTCTCCTTTTTCCATTACCAATGATCCTTTGGTGACCTTCCACACCTTCACTTGCCAACTGTCCTATTGAAATCAGATTTCTTCTCAGATCTGGTATATGTCTCACCTCTTTAAGTAACCATTGGTTTCCATTATTTTTATTTATTTTTACCTTACCCATTCCAAAAATTTGACATGGTTCATCATCACCCAAATAAACCTATCCAAAATCACCTTGAACATAATCTTGGAAATATTCCCTATGGGGTGTGGCATGAAATGAAGCCTCTGAATCTACTATCCAAGATTCAATAATATTATCTAAATAAAGAATCAAAGCATCTTGTAACACACCACCTATTACATTTTCTTTGTGATGTTTCTTTTGTTATCTATCTCTTTGTTTCTTTGGAGCTCTGCAGTATTTCTTCAGATGTCCTTTCTTCCCACAATTCCAACACTCTATCTTGTCTAGTCTGGATTTGGATCTTCTTTTCCTAGAATTCATGCGATTTCTTGAGATATTTCCTCTATTCTTTTGTATTTCCCTATTATCCATGGTCAATGCATTACCTGATGTCTCACCTGTTCTTTTTCGTAGAATTTCCTCGCTAATAATAACACCAACAACGCCATCAAATTCTAGAGTGTTTGAACTAGAGACAAAGTTACTTACGTCCATGACCAAGCCAATCCAACTTTCTAGAAATGAGCACAAGATCAGAAGAGACCTAACCTCATCATCAAATTTCACTTTTACAGAACTTAGCTGATTAGTAACTATATTAAATTCATTTAAATGGTCGAAACCATATCCAACTTCTAACATCTTCATATTAAATAATTGTTTCATTAGAAATACCTTGTTGTTTTCAAGTTTCTGTGGTGAGTAGTTTCGCATGTGTTGTTCGGACAATACCTTATTGGAGGCCGAGGATTTTTCATATAATTTATCCAATGCCTTCGTTAAATCCTCTGTTGTCATTTCTTTTGAAATATTGAAAGACACAGACACTTCCAGGCACAACCGTATCATTCCCAGTGCCTTTTCTATCAAGAATCTCCCATTCTTTGTCCATTATACTCACCGACTTCTTTTCTTTTATACCCAACGGTAGGAAAATATCTTTCTGATATTGATAGTCTCACATTTGCATATTCCATAACTGGTAGTTTTGGACATTAAATTTCTCAACCTTAAACTTTCCATCTTTGACCATTTCTCCCACTCGAACCACAAACCCTTTTTTCCTGCGAGTTACCTTTCACTTTGATACCAGTTGTTAAAAAAACATGATCATAGAGAAATAAAATAAAACAAATGTGGAAATAAAACATTGAAGATACACAATACAATAGAGACAAATATATACAAAGTGGTTTACCTAGTGTGACTTACATCCACCAGAGAAATTGCCAAGTCCTTGCTTTATTATTATCCAACAAATGAAGGGATACAACCTGCAACACACCCTCTGTAACTTCCTCTTCTTTCTCTCACAATCTCCTCTTTCAGAATACAATATTCACACACATACACAATCACAATACATTTCCCTCATAAAAGAGGGTTTCCTTATAGGGAAAAAAACCCTAACATAACTTCTACCGTAATATCTGCGACCTTATAATGAACGGTCCAGATTGATTACGAATTACAATATTTTACAAGGCCATTTTCCCAAAAAATTCTCTTCGGGGGAACTTCCCCGAACCCTTTCTAGGTGGGGGCTCTAAAATTTATCACCTCCCCCCCTAGAGAGATATGTGGGGAGGGGGGGGAATACCCCCACACCCCCCCATAAGGTAATGGGGTCCAAATGTGGTTGAAACAAGACCTCTGAATCAAGAATATAATCAATCTCCACAACCAACATATTGGTGCTCGAATAACCATGGAGAAATGATGCATTACACTAACCACACCACTTAATGGTTCTTTGTTTATGATATAGTGCACCAAAAACAGTGTGTATTATCTATTATAGAAACATCAATTACTTTCCAACATTTTTTTTGCAAACAAAAATTAGTTTCGTTTTTTGATAAATACAAAATAGTTATATATGTGTGTGTGTGTGTGTGTGTGTGTTTTATAATTTTAGTTTGTTTAATCTATATATATGTTCCTAAAAGGAATTGTATGATAATCATAGATGAAGACGATGATAAGTGAAAGAGCAAGAGCAGTAACAACTAGAAGAAAAAAAATTCAATTTACAAACTATGTATGAAAACCTCCACAATTAAATTTTGCGAAGGTTTTGCTTTGTGGAAGCAAAAACAAAGGTCACTCTCCTCTCATAATTTAGTGCAAAAAATAAATCCTCTACCACTCCCTCAATGATATAGATCATGTATCCTCCTTTGTGGGACTTTCTCCAAGATACTTTCCTCATCATTCCTATAGCCATAATATAAACCAACATCAATTTGCTTGTAAATATCATAGCTCTTAGTGGTCGAGGAGGAATTTCACAGCCCTGACGTATCTATAACCAGGGTCCTTCTCGGTGGCACCAAGCACATCAATTTCATTCCCTTCCAAGTTTGTCATCTTAGCCCCTACTTTGGAATAATTAGGACCACCAAGCTCTATGATCAAAGATTCCTAGTGCCCCTTTTTCCTAATCAGCAAGAAAAAAACCTTGGTGGATGTCTTGATTATGATTCTTTGTCAACCTCAAGAATGACCTAAGACCCATATCATATATTTCATAGAATTTAAGAAGCACATTTGAAAAAAAATGATGATTCATACGCTTTACCAACATGCCTTATAATTGAATATTAAGCATTTCTTTGGCCTCGACCTGCTCCTCCATGAGATCCTCACTCATGTATTTACTAAGAAGCTCCATTTTCTTCTTCTCCACGAGAATGTGCTTGATCTCTTTCTCATTTGGAAGGGGCACATGGGAAACAAAATATTTCTCTCTCTACGATTGGTTTCCCTTGTCCTTCTCTCCCATTTATTTCACCACATCCTCTCCTTCCTTGAACATGACCAACATAACAACGAACAACCTCCCCACTTTTTATCGTCAAATTGGCCTCCATCTTAACAAACTCGATCCTTTTCCAAGATATCGTCCTCATCATCCCTATAAACATATTAACTCACATCAATTTGCTTGTAAATTTCATACCTATAACTCCTCTTATTTTTTGGGTTGTTATTTTCTTTGGAGTGAAAGACTGGTCGATGTGGATTGACGGACAATCGGAGTTGAAGGAATTGACAACAAGACGAAGGTTGAGGTTGTTTGATCGGGTAAATTCAAATTCGAAGGAATCGACAACAAGTAGAAGGTCGAGGTGGTTCGACCGAGTAAAGTCGAAGTCGAAGACAGTGAAAAAAAGTAGAAGAGGTCAACTAACAAGAGGTCAACAAGCGAGCGTGTGGAAACCAAATGAAGATAAAATGAAGGACGACTGGTAGTTGACTGGTAATTTGACTTGGTAGTCGACTGTAACAAAATCCCGAGATTCACAAGATTTGTGTCCAATGATCTACATGGATCTGTAATCGTCTTTGGGTCACTTTTATTTAGGGGTTTTCCTACTGTAAAGCCTATAAATAAGGCGTGTTATAATTTTGTAAAAGGTTAATTTCTAATCGCCAATCAATAATTGTAGAGGTTGTTGGTCATGTATATGTAAGTTGAATTGGCTACAGGGTTGTTCTTGTGTAAAGAAATAAGGTATGATGCCGATTGTTTCTTAGGCATGGACCAAGGTTAGGCATGTAACCTTTAATTCTAAATGAATAAGAAAAAAAGAGAGAACAATGCTCAAGGAATGTTGGTTTTCCCGGTTTGGGTTTCTAGGGTAAACTCTCTGTGTATTGTGTGTCTATTTTGTCATTTACTTTCTTCTTTAAATATTTCTTCCTCCCTTATGTTAGGTTTAGCGTGGAAGTGTTCCTCATTTTCTAACATGTGATATCATGGATTGGTTTAATAACATGTGGTATCATAGCTTGGTTTAACAACATTGCATCTGAGCTAAACCCTAAGTTCAGTGAGAGTCGTAAGTCAGAAATCTTTAAAGATTGTGTTTAAATAATGGTGAGCAACTTGAGAATAGAGCTCAAAAAATTCAATGGCCATAATTTTGATCTTTGGAAAATTAAAATTGAATATCTCCTCGTAGATCGAGAATAATGGACTACAATGTGTCCAGGTACCATGTCGACAGGTATGTCGATGGAAGAATGGGAGAAAATCGAGAGAAGGGCAAGGAGTACAATTCAACTTTGTCTTATAGATTCGATATTGTTGAATGTTTCAAGTGAATATTCAGACAAGAAACTATGGGACAAGTTGGGAAGCTTGTACCAATCAAAATCCCTGGTAAATAAGATATTTCTTAGAAATAAATTGTATCTTCTGAGGATGAGTGAGGGAAATTTGATGAATGAATATTTAAATGCGTTTAGTACCATTTTAAGCCAGTTATATTATGTGGATATTAAAATCACTGAGGAGGAGAAATGTGTTAGCATATTATGTTCATTTCCAAACTCTTGGGATAGATTAGTCATGGATATAGGGATTAATACAACCACATTAGCGCTAGAATACATGGTTTCATCTCTACTATCAGAAGAAATGAGAAGGAAGAACATGGAAAGATCGACCAAATATGCATTAGCAGTGAGAGGTCAAGCAATTGATAGAGATAAAGGAAAATTATCCTGTAGAAAGTCTAATTCAAAGGGTAGATCTAAATCCCCTATTCAATCGATGAGAAGAAGTTGGAAATGAAGTAAAGATAGGCATTACAAAAGGGACTGCAAGTCAAAGGAAATGGAAGTCAACAAAAGATCTGATCAGAATCAATCGACTGAGAGAAAGACGACACCATATAAGGGAGGCGATGTGTACCTGGCATCAATCAATACACATTCAGTTCAAGATGTTTGGTTGATCGACTCAAGAGAATCCTATCATATGACACCACAAAGAGAATGGTTCTGCAAATATGAACAATATGGAGGAAATGTGTTCTTGGGGGATGAATTTACAACCAAAATTGTTGGATGAGGAAGAGTTCAGCTGATATTGCAGGATGGGAGGAGTAGAACCCTTCCAGGTGTGCTACACATTCCGGGTTTTGAAATAATCCTAATATTTTTCATCAACATGGGTGATGCATGGGTGTACACTCTATTTTATAAGGATTCGTGCAATATAGTCATAGGTGCAATGGTCTGAATGAAAGGAGTTCAGATTGGAACCCTATACATGTAATTCAGGAGTGCCAACTTGACTGGATTCAACAACATCATTTTTCCTGAAGTAAACTCGACTTCGACTTCGACTCGACTCAACTTGACTTGGGCTGAATCGATTCAAATCAACTTGACAAGTCATCATAAATTCGACTCGACCATGCTATGGCATGAGAGGATGGGATATATTGGAAAAAAAGGACTTCGAGCTATGCATAACGAAGGTATGGTTGAATATTTTCGTGAATGTAATTTAGAAGTTGAATTTTGTGAACATTGTATATATGGAAAAAAATTTGGGTGAGGTTCCCATCTGGAGCGACAAGGGAAACAAGGATTTTAGAGTTGGTTCATAGTGATGTGTTTGGCCCTGTTTCAATTTCTTCA
>JASDQU010104956.1:43852-56274 GCA_032191745.1 Picea mariana
AATTTTTGCATATAATATTTGTTTTAGTCACATGATAGCCTGTTGGAAAGGAATAACCGAGAAGAACAATTTTTGTCTGGTGCAGGCTAGTTTCTTTGGCAATCACTTAGGCTCCAAATCCCCAAAAAACGTCGTTTAGGACCTCAAAACGGCCCCGGAAGTTTGGAACCCGAAAAACTGTCAAATAACTACTAAGGTGGAAAACTGTTTTTTGAGCCAATGGAATAAGTGGGTGGCCACCGATATCCACCTGGATCAATCCTCCCTCATTATGAAGCAATGTTCTCCATTGTGTTGATTTCCCCCATCATATGAGGAGATTTCTGTTGAATTTGGCCCTCGGTGGCCACTTACCTTGGTGCAGGAGCTGCCCTACTTTGACGACTCGATAAAGCTGGATCCTTTGTTGTCAAGTGGCCTTGATTTGTGTGTCCACAATTTGATCATTGTATGCCTGTTGCATGCAATCAAGGTTGATCTCCATTGGTGTCAACTGCTCTACTATCTCTGAGGTGTCCAATAATGGTGGGAAATATGGTCGAAGGAGAGCCACGTTGAAGGCTAGATGTAGACCAAGGAAGGGGGGAATGTTGAGCTCAAAATAATTGTTAGCCATAGCCTTGGTTATGGTGTACGGCCCATAACGGAGTGGGTGAAGCTTCCAATGGGGCCTTGTAAGGCATTCTTTCTGCAAATGCAACCAAACTTTGTCACCCACTTGAAACTTATGTGGCACCTGATGTTGATCATGGCACTGCTTGTACTTGGCATTAGACTTCTATAGAATATCCTGAACCTATTGGTGGATGTGCTGGATCTACTCAATGAACCAGATGGATTTTTCATCTTCTGGTGGAGTAGGGGACTAGTCGACCGAGGTGGTCGCCAGGGGTAGCGCAACATCCATGGGGCCCAATGGTTGGAATCCCAACCCCACCTGAAAGGGTTGTGGCCAGTTGATCTATGCAGAGATCGATTGTAGATATGATGGACATAGGGAAGAATCTCATCCCATGTGCGGGGTTGTTTTGAATTGTACATGTGCAGGATATGTACGACCATCCAGTTGACGACCTCAGTTAGGCCATCTGTTTGGGGGTGGAAGGCAGTGGATTTAGTGAGCTTGGTATCTAGTAGTGACTAAAGGATCGACCATAATGAGATGAGAAACTGACTATCACAGTCTGAGATAATGGTTTGTGGGATCCCAAAATGTACCCATACTCGTTCAAAGTAGAGCTTGGTAGTGGATTTTGTTGTGATGTTCTTCTTGCAAGCGACTAGAATCGCCATCTTGGAAAAGCGATCAACAACCACAAAAACAAAATCATTTCCCCTCTTGGTGGATGAGAGGCCTGACATGTAGTCCATTGAGATAGATTCCCACAGCTTGTAAGGAGTAGGCAGAGGGGTGTACATGCCCTGTTTCTTAGTGGTCGGTTTAGCAATAGTGCAGGTGGTGCAAGACCTGATATACTTGCCGACATCTTGTCGAAGTTTTGGCCAGTAGAAATGTTTCTACAACATTGCCATTGTCTTTTCGATGCCAAAGTGTCCTGCCACCCGACTGTAGTGAGCTTCCCAAATCATCTTTGCACACTCGCTTGATGGAATGCAGAGATGGCCCAGATGACACAACAACCCATCCTGAAGATGGAAATTAGCGACCATTGAATTGGAGCCCAACATTTGGTAGGTGGTGGAGAAGTCAGGGTCTGTCTCATAGAGGTGGGGCCATTTGGAGGTCTCGTGGCCGCAAGAGTCTAGCACCGTGGTGAGTGTCGTGACTGGAGGTCGGCTGAGGCAGTTAGCAACTCAGTTGGTTCTTCCTATTTTATACTTGATGTTGAGGTGGAACTGTTGTAAGTATGTTTACCACTTCTTATGGCAGTCATTCTGCAATTTGCCTTGGGTCTACATGAACTGTAGTGGCTTGTGATCAGTGTAGATGACTATCTCCTTCCCAAGAATGTAATGTCTCCACTGGTGGTAGGCTTGCACAATGGATTACATTTCTTTGTCGTATGTAGCATACTTACTAACAACATATGATAGTGTCTCACTATGATATGCCATGGGGTGGTCGTGTTGAGTGAGAATGACGCCCACAACATAGTCTAAAGCATCTATCTCAATCTCAAAGGGATGTTGCAGGTCCAATAATGAAAGTATCGAGGGTGTGCACAAACGATTCTTCAAGTCATCGAAGGCTTGTTGTTGGGACATGCTCCACAAAAAATTTTCCTTACCGCCACCCCTGGTTACTTGGCTGAGGGCCCATGCGATATGAGAGAATCCCAACATGAACCTACGATAGAAATTGGTGAGACCCAAGAAGCTCCAAATTTCAGTGAGTGTGGTTGGGTCTGGTCAATCATGGATGACCTAGATCTTGGCTGGATCCACATGCACACCATGTGGATCAACGATGTAGCTTAAGTAATGGACCCTGTCCATGCAGAAGGAGCATTTTTCCAAGTTTGCATATAGTTTGTGCTGCCGCAAGGTGTGCATAACCTATTGAATATGTTGCAAGTGTTCTGCCCAAGTCTTACTGTATATGAGGATGACATCCATATACACCACCAAAAAAGTATTTTTGAATGGTCATAGGATATCATCCATCATCCTCATAAAAGTTTCTAGAGCATTTGTCAAACCAAAGGGCATGACCATCCATTCAAAAAGACCTTCTTTTGACTTGAAGGCAGTCTTCCATACACTTGTCTGTTCTATTGGGACCTGGTGGTAGCCAGACTTCAGATCAATGTTACTGAAGTATTTGGCCCCCGTGAGCTGATCAAGGAGGTCATCGATTCGGGGAATTGAGTATTGGTTTCAGACTGTGATTTTATTCAGGGCCCGATAATCAATGTAGAGTCGCCAGGTCTCGTCTTTCTTCTGCACCAACATGATTGGGCTCCCACAAGGTGATGAGATGGGATGGATGTGCCCCTTGTGGAGCAGTTCTTAGATATTCCTCTTGATCTCTTCATTTTCTAACGGAGAACAGTGATAGACTGGCCCATTGGGTAGGGATGCACTTGGGGTTAGATCGATGGGATGCTTGACCTGGTAGTGCAGAGGTAACGCTGTATGAGAGGAGAAGATATTTGAGTATTCTTCCATGATAGGAGAGGAGAAGGGCTTGATGTTGTACGACAATCGACATTGTTGGTTGATGCGGAGATCGCTTCCTTGGCGGAGCCATCCAATGGTGTAGGGTTGTGGGTGCGGCATTGTCGGCGGGGCCAACCGCTTGAAGACCTCTGCTGAGATGAGGTTCTTCTGGCTACTGCTATCAACAATGAAGTGCAGTGGGGTGCCTTTTACCCACATCTGTGAATGGAAGAGGCGCTCTCCTTCTTCTGGCTCATCTGGTTCACCATCTTGGAGCTTGGTGGTAAAAACGGTGGCATTGGGTTCCGCATCAATGATCTGTCTTTCACCTCGGCCACCAACGACTTCTTTGAGTGGTAGTCAGTAGTGTTATGCGAAGGGATCTTATGAAAGTCACACCACTTCCTAGTATCATTCTTTGTCTTTCTGGTGTCCTTCTTTTCTTGCAGCTTGGATTGGTTTTCCTGATATGGGCCATCTTTTCTCTGTCCTTTATTCTGTGGTTTGGGGCCGTCATTTCCTAGCTTTTGCTGTGAGGGGTTCCTAGGCCCAAATTATCGTGTCTTTTGTTTGATCTTCTGCTTGATTTTGACGACATATCGGTAGGCCATGCCCAAGGACGAGATGTCCATAAATTCCATTTTGGTCTGGATGTATCTATGCAGAGCACCGCAATACTTGAGAACCAGATGTCACTCTAAATGTTTGATACCCAACTTGGTTCACAAGGTATGGAAGATGTTTGTGAACTCTGGCACTGCTTGGTCTCTTTCTTTCCTTAGTGTGGTCCATTTGGTATACAAGTCATCATAACTTCCAACAGGGTAGTATTGTTCCTTAATAGCATCCCTGAAGGATTCCCAGGTGGTCGTGATTGTAAATAATGAGGGTTCCTCTGTTTCCTTTTGCTCACAAAAAGTTTCCCACCAATATTTGACATNTTTCTCTATTCGAAAAGTTATGGACAGAAAAATACCCTTCTAGTAGATTCAACCACTTGTCTACAACTTCTGTGTCTATCTGACCTTAAAATATAGGAATATCGAAGTTGATTTGTACCTTGAAGGGGGTGGTGCCTTTGCTCGAGGAATATGCGTCGCCTGTTGGTAGTCGCCGAAGGATTTGCGCGAAACTATCCATCATATTGTTCCTCTATTGCGTGAGGGCTTCCTCAAGCAACGTTTTGAAAGGATCTCTTGTCCCATAATCTTTCTTTTCTCCTACCATGAGGGGTCGCTTGGGAGTGCGAGAGATTTTATCCTCAAGAGAAACAAGCTCGAGACCCATTTCTTTGTACCCTGACCTCGTTGGGGACATGCATTAAGATGATAAGGAGCAGACCACTCTGATACCATTGACCTAGATTTTATGAGCGGAATGAAATGAATACGGATTATTAAAATATGATTAACACAAAATAATAGAGATACAATAAAATTGGTTTTCTATTCAATAAGGAAATAAGTTGAAACTGTAAAATGCAGCGAAAAACAAGCTTGTCGGAATGGTGGCGGATTATCTATGAGAAGAGATGTGATGGTTGTGCTCATTCGCAAGAAGATGGCTACAATGAGGCTCTGAAGGTATTCTACAATAAACATGAATGTAAAAAACCCTAGACATCCAAAAACCTAACCCTGGGAGATGAAGCGCTAAAAGTCATGTGGGCCATGTTTGGGTAAGTTAGTACATCAACTTCCCAGGGTCGTAACGTTTACATACGATCTCTATTTTAGGCGCATGATAGCTTGTTTGAAAGGTCTAACCAAGAAGACCAATTTTCAACTAGCCCAAGTTAGTGCATTTAGCAATCATCTAGGCCCCAAATCCCCAAAAAACGTTGTTTAGGGCCTCAAAACGGCCCCGAAAGTTTGGAACCTGAAAAACTGTTGAAAAACTGCCAAGGTGGAAAACTGTTTTTCAAGCCAATGGAATAGGTGGGTGGCCATCGATATCCACCTAGATCACCTTTTTATGATGCCTTGGAACTTGTGTTGTTGGACCTCCTACTGGAATTGCATGGTTAATTTATGGAAATCCATGGTTATGGGGCCGAGAGTGCGTAACCATTCAACACCAAGTACATTCTCACAACTACCCATGTCAATAACAAACATATGAGATTTCAGGTGGCACTGACCAATTTGTAGGTGCACATTTTCACAACTCCCTCCACATTTTATAGAACCCCGACAATCATTATTTGGAAATTATTAATTGGACGAATATAACAATTGACTTCTTGGGGAATGTGACGATGAATAAAATTATGGGTATTACCAATGTCAACTAGAACGATGACTTTCTAGTTCTTAATGTAGCCAATTAACTTGAATGTTTGGGAAGAAGAGAAACCAATGAGTGCATTTAGGGAAATCATTGGTTCAACTTCTGGTGGATCAAAGGGTTGATTAAAATCAGTTGGTGGGGGTAGCTAGGGTACATGGGAAACATCTACGTCTTATTCAAAAACATCCTCAGACATAGCCATAAAATGATTTTTTTCCTTACACTTGTGCCCTATACTTGTATAACAATTATAAGAAAGACCCTTAAGTTGGCGTTCAACCATTTCGACCCAAGTCAATTTTTGGATCTTGAGGGGAGTGGTAGGAGGGGTAGGAAATGTGGGTTTGGGGCGAGGATTAAAGGTTGTTTTTCTGGTTTGGGATGAGACTACTTGTTGTGCTTCCTTGGCCCTTTTAGTAGCTTCCAACCAATTCTGGGGGAGATCCATGAGGACATGAGAACGTATTTCATCCTTGAGGCCACTGATAAAGCATTCCATGAAAAAATCATATGTCATGCCCTCCGTTCTAAAAGCCAATTGCTCAAAGGAAGCTATAAACTCTTCCACTAGTCCAGTTTGTTTCAACTTGGTCAAACAACATAAATTATGGGTGTTGGTGTCAAAGCGGTCATAAAGCTCCGCAACAAAGTGTGTCCAAGCCACATACCTTTGGCGTGCCTTTTTATGTCATTACTAGCGTTCAATATCCAAATGGAGAACACCATAACATAGTTTGGCCAATTCATCGGTAATGTTGTGAAAAGAGAAGTAGTGTTCCATTTGGGTGACCCATCCCATGGGATCTGAGCCATCAAATTTGTTCACATCCACTTTAGGAAAGCATAGGTCACGTTGAAAGTGATTGGACTAAAAATTCTGGGAAGTGGAGGAAGTATCACCTTCAGGGTGAAAAGGTTGGTCAAATGAGGGAAAGCCGCCAAGAATATTCAGTTTGGCGAAGAGCTAGACAACAAAGGATTCAAGATGGATTTCCATGTGGGCAGAGAGGTCCTTTGTCATGTCTTGTTTCAAGGCTTCCATTTTGGCGTCTATGGTAGAATTCATGGAGGAAATATTGTCATTGATTTGTCACAATTCCTTCTGGGTCATGGAGAGATCAAATGACAAGGTATCAAAGCATGCTTCAAGGTGTTGGTTGCGGGTGTGGGCCATGGTGAAAGGGGGGCATAGGAAAGGGGCGGGTCCACACAATAAAGGGGTTATAGGTGAAGGGTACCACAATGATCAAATTGAAAAGGGTAATCCAATGGGATATGTCCCAAATAAGGGGGATGAGAGGGGGTTCGGGACCACAGGTAAAAAAAGGTTGAAAAATGATAGGTATCACTATGATCAGGACAAAAAGAGGAATCCAATGGGATAGGTCTAAACTAAGGGTGCGGGTAAGCCCCATTGTTTTCAACTCCTGCAGAGTTATAGTTTGAATTGAATAATACCACAGTGGTGAAATACCCAAATTCTTAACAGGAAGAAATGTGTAGTAATTTCAAAACCAGAATGTAGGAGGCAAGGTTGCATGACAATAGATCTTATCTATTCATTTTCTGTTATGTTTCCATCCCAAGGGTTATGGTGTTCATGGTTCCTACATACAAGGGTTTTCCTTGTGATATAACTCTATGATATACATGCGGGGTCAAACAATAGTACTCGACCCAATATCTCAAGGAACCAACTAAGGAGGCTAGACCATACCCTTAGCCATACTACCCGATTACCCAGGTACTAGAGAGTATCTTCCTGAGTGTTGTTCTCAGTGGCACTATAACAATCAGGAGACCGATCTGTTGATCTATAGATGGGTTCATGATACCTAGGCAAGTCCTTATACATGTGTTGTCTAATGCTCTACCACTCGAAGGGGTACCAATAGTGGTTACAAGGGTGTCCAACAATGTGAGCTTAAAAACGTCTTGTATTTCCTGTGTGTATGCTTTCTTGACCATGAATTTATGCGCAGAATGACAAATCATTGTAATTTAAAGACGTCAGAACATGTGTCTACCCTGAAAAAAATTAACCCACAATTCTTGCCCAGGAAAGTGCTATGATACCACTTGTTATGCACCTTGTTATGATATATTGAGCAAAAACAAGAATATCACAGAAATTACCAACGTAACAACATAATATAGAGAATAACACACCAAAATGATACCTTTATTGAAATAGGAGCAATGTTCACTTTCCTCTTCGAGGGGGAAAACGCCAACAACGCAACTCTCTATTACAATAATTCTCAAGACAAAACTTCTCATGCCCTCAACTCCTATTTATACTAAATATATCTACTAAAAGAACAATATAGAGGAAGATCTTTCTAGAAGTGTAAGCTTCTATTAGGTCTTCTTACATTTGACTTGTTCACCTTATTACTAGGCCTTATTTATTAATATCCACCTGTATTACATGGAAACTATATTATTCTACCTACGTGAGGGGTTAGGGAGGTTAGGTCCCTAACATAATGCAATGGTTTGATGTTATTTACTAGTTTTTGAATCATACATGATTATGAATTTATCTATGCCCTACATATTCCAATGCAACCTTTTGAATTCAAACAATCTCTTAATTGTCACTTGATAATGTTGTTGGACATGACCCATTGTATGTGTAAGAGAGAAAGTGTTTGATTTATGGGTTGATTCACAAATAAAGGTGAGAGATAGATATGCACCCTACTAAACATCATTGAATGTTGTGGAAGATGGTATTTAAGCAATCGTATCTGAAAGCAATTAAGATCCGACGTCCTATATAAAACCCACCATAGCATTCAATGCTACGTAACAGGGTGGATATTGGTCTCCCAAAAGCAAATATGTATCACATGACCTCTTTTGTCACAACTGATCAAGAAACATTTATTAGTAATTAGGTCCTCATTGTATTAACAATGAGTCAATCAAAAGAAATTTTTGATTAGTATTAAACATGTGACTTCCATCCACATACAAATGCATAAGAAACAGTTAGTGTCAATTGAACAAACCCTCCACTATAAACGGATCATCTAGAAAAAAAATGCTCCCTTTATTTATTACAATGTATCCACCCCTAATTCAATCAATTGTTCCCCTTCCCCCACTTCGAGGATATGCCAATTTATTTTGAAAAGGGTTGCATGTGAAGATAAAAGCATGACACTGAAAATATATTGGAGATTGGCCATAATTATGCCATATTTGTTTTTTAAAGGAGAAGGCACTACTCCCAGTGTCATTGTTTGTCAAATATGTATGAATGCATGCCACACACTAGAAATTTGTAGCATATGAAATAATGTTATGTGTCCACTACAATACAATTGTCTAGAGAACTATCATTGCTTATTGCCTACCTCTTCCTGAGATAACAACCTGTTATCCTCCTCACAGGGTCAAGGGTTCAATGCATGAGTGACAACTAAGAAGGAGAGGAAGCAAATCTTGACATCCCTAAATGGCTAAAATGTTCTATGCGTCAATTATATTGGGGTTCCTAAGAGAACAACCCCATTTCAACTAACACAACTAACTTACATTTTATTCTTAATAATTTTGTATAATTTTATTTAAAAATCCCCATATCAACATGTCCTAATATAAACAATAATTAGCTTAAATTTATAACTAATTAATACAACTAATCTCAAAACAATATATATCAATATATATCGAACAATTAATCTCACTTAAATTAACATAATTAATTTAAATTTAATTCTTTATACATTTTATATTTAAAAACCTCCATAACATGTCCCAAAATATTAGGCACACTACTCCAAACAAGTAAATTAGATTCGACATTGATCCCATTTATAAAAGCATTATATAGACTTTTTGTGAAGATCGAAAAAGATATTGAGACCCCACTCCGACCAAAATCATAAGTTAATATTAAAAAAAGGGAAAACTAAAGTTGAGAGATGGTGAGATATTGAGAGAGACACCACGACATCCATATTTGACAACTAAGCAAGTTTCATTTTCAACTTATTACATAATATCCACTTCATAACATCTTTTAAGTATTTTCAAAATAAAGTGAAATGGGGGAAATTATATTAAAAGAACGTTGTAGCTGTATCAATACCTATAATAAAAATCTAGTTTTGAAAATCTATAAGAATGACAACTACAACCCCAAACAACCATTTTTTTTTAAATGGAGTTTTAAAAGGAAATCTAGAGGTAGTAGGAGCAAGGATCAATCTCAATCAGGGGTAAGAGCAAGGATCAACCTCAATCCCAAGGGAAAATAAGAACTAGCTTATGTATGGGTTTAGGGATAACCACTAATAATTGGGTGGAGGTGTATTTGTTCATTAATAAACCGTTGTTTATAAATGCACCTAGAGTGAGAATCTTGATCATTATTGGCGGGTTGAGCATAGTTATCATTCTTATGAACACTAAGAAAACACCTTTTTATAGGAAGCTTTCTTGTCTCATTACGAGAATACAAAAGGAGACAATTCAGTTCAAGGAGGTCCCCTTTTTCCAAGTCCCAAGGGCCCTCAATCTACAAGCTAACATCCTTGCAAACAAGGCTTGTAAATTAAATGAAGGAATCTTAAAGAAAAATAGGGTTACATATTTATAAGCTATCTCCTAAGTTTTATCCAAGGTTCATTAGGCATGAATACTTGTTACAAATTCATTATCCAACATTTGTCAATGCATCCAAGACATCATATTATATCAAGTGGGAGACAGGATGTGGAGCACATCACCTCTACACAAGCCTCACACATGTGAATCATTAGCCTCAAGTTGCAGTGGATTAATGCATGGAATAGGTGGGTAATGGCACATAATGAAGGTGAATTGTTTGATGTAAGCTCTTGGTGGTGGTTGGATCTAGTTCAGTTTGTTTATCGGGTAAGTATTCCTAATCAAATCTTGTTGGATCTCTGTGGTTGTTTTTCAAAGTGTTTGGTTTAGCCCTTGATGGATTTTTCCTCAGTCTAGATCTCTGCTTTGGTGCTTAGTTGTAATTCCTTTCTTGTCCTCATTTAGATTGCATGTATTGGTTTGGAATTTTTGTTCCATGTCCTAGGTGTCAAGGGCCTTGGGTATTTCCTTTATAGTCTGCAGTTAGAGGTTTTGTTTCTCATATCCTAGATTATGTTAGACTCTAAATAATTTTCAGGCTAGTTTCTCGTGACCACCTTGTTCTCCTATGTGCACAACTCCATTTCTAGGCTATTGTGTTCCTCTTGGGTTGGAATCCCATTCTAGTTTGTTGTGTCTCCTTATTGGGAAAGTTTGATTTGGTTTGTTGGAATTGTTCCTTTGGGTGCCTTTTATCTATCTTCTATCTAGGCTACAAGAAATTTTTTTGGATAAGGGTTATAAAGAAGTCCAAGAATTGCATAGGGGCATGAATATTACATAAACAACACCTGAACTTATGTTTTCTTGGTGACCACCAAGGTTGATGACAACAAGCATCGATGTATATCTCAAAATGCAGTGATTATGCACACTCTTGTTCAACATAAGAGTCGAATTCAGGTTCTAGAAGTTGAATGCTCCATGAAAGGATTATGGTCTATAATCTCAGTAAAGGCCTATCTAACTACCTCCAATCTCAGAATGTCAATGAATTCAATTCTGGAGGATATTAAGTAAGAAGAAACAATACAACAAATGATTGAAGATATGGATTTGGGCGTCCATGAATCTCACCCCACCAACATTGGCCAATATGAAGCTCTCAGTAAACATGTTTTTCATTAGTTTTTCATGTTATGTAGAACAACATTAATATTAGGAATCTTTTTTAGAGTTCACACTAGATGAAACATTTTGAAATCCTTGGAAAAGTATGACTCGCAATTCTTTGTTTTCGACATATATTGTTTGTTCATATTGTTGTCTTTTTTAAAAGACAACACTCTTTTTTGTATTTTCTTGCTATCCAAGTCGGTTGCAACTTTTTCTAATACAATTTTTATCCATTTATGTTTAAAAAAAAAAAAATTGTTGCATATAAGTCCTTATTTTGTCAAGCTAATGTCCTTACAATGATTCTAAACTTAGAAAGATCACAGGGTTCACAACCACATGGTTTTCAATTTCCTGCCATATCAATTCTGCTATTAATTTGACCATGTGAAAGAAAGGAAAGGGCATGCAAATTCCAAATGAAGTTGTCATTCCTCACTACAAAGCGCCACGTTGGTCTCCATTAGGAATCACCACTAGAACAATGAGAAGTTGATGCTACAAGCCAAGGAAAATGAGGTCCTCCACATGTGGAACAAATTCACAAGCATGCCTAGGCTCCCTCAATCTTCTAGTCACCAAAGAAATAGAAAAAAACACATCTCTAAGCTGAATTAATCCCACCTTCATAATTCCTTCCAAACTCAACCGCCATTAATCTCTACATCACATCATGTCAAACATGGGAGCACAATGATCTAGTATGAGGGGTTTATGAGATTTGATTACCAAAAAGTCTTGCATTAAAACCAAGTGATTGTCCATAGTAACCAAGTCGCTAGAGAGCCTTCTCTTCCTAATTGCCAAAGTTTGGGTAAATGAAACTAGGGCCCTCCTCTTCTTACACAACTTACCTTGATACATAAGAACTCGATTTTCCATAGAAATGCATTTGCGAATTTTGTTTATGGAAGGCGTGGAAGAATTCTATTGTGTGACTAGTTGTTGAATTCAATCTATTATTATATATAAAGGAGTTGATCAAATGATTGTCTAACTTCTCATTTTTCCAATGATAGAATTGTGGATCGGATAAGGGTGGGTTGTTGGGACCCGTCACATAGAATTGTGGATGATATCTGATCACATTCCATAATTTCATTTTTAAAGTTTCAACATTCTTTGATTGTCTAACTTCTCATTTTTCCAATGATAGAATTGTGGATCGGATAAGGGTGGGTTGTTGGGACCCGTCACATAGAATTGTGGATGATATCTGATCACATTCCATAATTGCATTTTTAAAGTTTCAACATTCTTTGTCCTTCATGAGT
>JASDQU010104956.1:62800-75236 GCA_032191745.1 Picea mariana
CTTAGCTCTTTCAAGTTCAAATCTTCTTGGCTGGAGAATCCTTCATTTCTAGACACAATCAAATCCTTCTAGGTCCCCCTCTCCTTGGACCAGCCAGAGTCCCCTACCCTTCAATTTATTGCAAATATCAAAAGGGATAAAGAAGTTGCTAAAACTTGTAACAAGGATTGGTTGTAGAAAGAAGACATAGAGCTTATGGAAATTGAGACCAAGGTTCAATATTGGTTGGAATTGGAGGGACAAGATCCACTTTTAGATCAACAAAACGATGAGCTCAAGGTTCTGGAAAAGGGAAGGCGGACAATATTTTTAAATAGGGAAAATGAATGGCATCTAAAAAGCCAAGTCCTCTAGCTATATGATGGAGATGAGAATTTGAAATTCTTCCATAAGTCTGCAAACCGAAGGAAATCAATAAATACCATGTGGGCCATTGACAAACTAGATGGCTAATAGGCTACCTCTTTCAAAGAAATTGCTGAGTTGGGAATCAACCATTTCAAACACGTATTTCATGATGACCATAGAGCAACCATTGACGCCATCCTTCAGGTTGCTGGTATTTTTCCTCGCTTCATTGACCTCAAGGAAAATAAGAATTTGATTGCTGAAGTCACAAAATAAGAGTTGTTGAAGGTTCTGCATAGTTTTCAGAAAGATAAAATCCCAAGTCCGAATGGGCTCTTTGTAGAGTTATTTCTAGTAAGTTTTTAGTTTATTGGTGATGATCTACTGAAGATGGTTGAACACTCCAGAACCATAGGTCAAGGGATGGATACCATCAATGCAACCTTCAGAGCCTTAATTCAGGCCTATGTCCTTTGACCATTTCAGGTCTATCTCCCTTTTCAACAATGTATATAAAATCACTTCAAAACTGATCGCCTCTAGGCTAAAGGACATTCTCTCAAAGAACATATCCCTGGAACAATTCGACTTCCTTAAGAGATGTCAAATCCATGAATATATTGGACTTTCATAGAAGGGTATACAGTCCATCCATACTGGGAAGCAAAAGATGATAATTTTTAAAGTGGATCTCTCAAAAGCGTTTGATAGAGTGATTTGGCTCTACCTCAGACTGTTACTAATACAACTGGGCTTTGAACAATCCTTTATATCCTGGGTCCTCAACTATATCAAAACGAATTGTTTTTTCCTTTTGATCAATGGGTCAACCACCTCATTCTTGAGAGAGGAAAGGGGGATTTGGCAAGGCTTCCCTCTCTCCCCTCTTCTTTTCCTCCTAGCTATAGAAGGCCTTAGTTGTCTCACACACCACACTGTCTCGAACTGGTCATTTCAAAGGTATTTTGATTAACCCCAAGTTCTCTTTCTCTCTCACCTTCTCTTCGTGGATGATATACTTATTTTTTGCTCAAGTGAGCTCCAATTTGTAGAACACTTGAATGCCTCCTATGCATTTTTTGTTGAACAATTGGTATGCAAATAAATTTGGAAAAATCCTTTCTTACCACTTGGGGACTGTTAGATCAGGAAAGACAACATATCTCCCAAATTTTAAATATGGATATTAGTTCCTTTGGGAATGGGTTGAAATACCTTAGATTCAATCTAAAAGCTAATGGATACTGCAAAATTGATTGGCTACGATTGATGGCCAAAGTGGAGAAGAAAATTAATGCATGATGTAATCATTGGCTTTCTAGAGTTGGGATGCTTGTTTTGGTTAAGTCTATATTGGAATCCATTAATGTTTATTGGGCTACTTTAGCCTGGATCCCAAAAGGGATTATGGGGGAAATAAATTAGGTCTCCTTCATATTTCTTCAGGTGGGATCAGCTGAAAAAAAATACTTGGTTTTGGCCTCTTAGAAAAAGCTGGCAATCCCAAAGAATCTAGGTGGTTGGGGGTTTAAAAACATCTTCCTTTTTACAAAAGCGCTAGTATCAAAATATGTGTGGGGACTCATTGAGGGCTTAGGATTATGGCCATAGGTTCTTTAGGAAAAATATTCCCCTTAGGAATCCATAGTGGGTATTCACAAACTAGTCAAAAGAATGCAAAATGGGTCAATCCTTTGGAAATCCATTCTCAATGACTTTCCCCTCATTGGAATCTAGTTAATATGGAAAGTTGGATTAGGGGAAAAATACTCATAGGAAAAGACCCTTGGATCATATGCAACAACAATCATCTTCTCCTAGAACTGATTATTCATACTATGAACAAAGAGGGTTTCCTCTTCTTGAATTAGATTCAGTGTCAAGATTATTCCCCTGGGAAGATTGGCTGGTTAAATTGGAAAGAAGTGGTACTAGAAGAGGATCAGGCACTGCTTTGGAACAACTACATAACCTCCCTAAAAGACTCTTTTGTCCACCCTTAAGACTATGAGGATTAACTGATCTAGTCACAAAGTCTGTTTGGAAAATATATTTCTCGTCTCGAATACACAACTCTTGAAATATAGAAAGCCTATTTACCTTAGTGAGGGAAGTGAATGTGGAAATTAAAATTTTTAGAAAAAGCAAAACTCTTTATGTGTCTATTGTTAATAAATAAATCCCTCACCTGGGACAATATGCAAAAACAGAATTTCACCAGCCTAGGTATTTGCAGTCCGTGTAAGAAAAAAAGTGTATCTATTTCCCAACTTTTCTTCTCTTGCTCCTTCAAGTCAGTGGTGTGGTCAAAGTTGCAATGAACACTCGACATCCATTATTGTTGGGTTTGGGAAAACATTGAATCTGCTCAAAGCTTGGATGAATATCCATCACATCAAGGATTTCAAAGATTTACCTTTGATTGCAGCATGGGGAATATGGATTTCTAGGAATTGGTCCCTCTTCAAGGTATTGGACCCATCTCCCTTGCATAGTGAAATCTCTATCCCAACACTATTTTTTTCTTATCCTCAATAGTTGGATTCTCCTTCTCCCATTCCCTCCTCGAAGACTCATATCTTAAAATACATCCCATGGGATTTTTTTGATGGGGAAACACCAGGGAAACCCTCTCTTGGAGGACCTGGAGGGATTATTTACCTCTCAGAGGACCATTCTATATCTTTCTTAGTTGGCCTCGACCAAGCCACAAACAATTTCAGCAAGATGGTGACTGAAAAACTCACTCTCTTGTTGGAAAAATGAAAAGGTCTATCACACATAAATATATGTGGAGACTTAATGCTAACCATATGATGCACAAATGAGTCTGCCACATTGCACAACTAGACTCTTCAACCTTTATTTTAGGTTGTAAAACATGTCTCTTCTTCTTTCACACACATCACATTCAATCATGTGTATAGGAATCAAAATGAAGAAGTAGACAATCTCTCAAAGGTTGGTATGGAATTAGACAGGTGCATGTGGAAGATGTCTGAAAACACCTCAGAAGGCACTTCCAAATATTTTCACAACACATGGTGACTTCTCGAAATAACATCTCCTTTTAGTTTAGGCTTCAGATACATTTGAAGGCACCTGCTTTGACTTTACATTGTATAATATTTGGCTATTTTTTTACTCTTCTAGTCCTATGGGTATATGTATTTGAGATAACATCATATGGCTATTAGTACTTAAGGAAAATATGTTAGGAACTGTCGACTCTAGTTGATTTTCCACTTCAACTATTTGCAGGCTGGTCCTTCTTGGACAACATATGTTTTGAACAATTTTCTCTTTTGCTACAGGAATGCCACGGGTATTTACCCTTGTAATTTTGTGCTTTTGAAATAAAATTACTCACTTTTTTCATGGGAAAAAAGAGGAAATTTTGAGATAAAATGTGCATGTATATATATATATATATATATATATATATATATATATATATAATTTTCTTAAGATAAGATAAAATTCAAGCACACACACATAATTTTCTTAAGATAATTTTTGCGCTGGTGGGATATCTTGTGCATACGAACTCGATCCTAAATTATGATCCTACAAAACTCAATGCATACTTAGTCAAATGCACGTGCATAAATGACATAAATTCCATCAGATAAATGAATTATAAATAAAATTTAGACTTACTTCAAATAGTGTGAGAGAATTTGAAAAACTTGCTCAATATGGAACAAGTTGGAATCTGAAGAATTAACCATTTGATATTATAACCTTCTTTTCTTTGCATTTGAGCCAAAACCATCATCAATATGTGCATACATTTGATAGTAAAAGTTAGCAGTGCTTTTAATTATGTTATTATGCACTGGTGCATCTGTATATATAGAACACATTGGTGCACTACAATATAAAACACACCGAACAATGACCTCAATTATAGCCTCCACAAAACAAAATATTTGTAAAATTTAATTGCAAAGGTTTTCATTTCTATTTTTGTCAATAAAATTGGTATCAGTGCATTTTTATGTATATGCGGACTGTGACACATTAAGCTATGTGGTGCACCGATTTGACAACAAATTTAATTTTTTAAATATATATTTTACTAAGTGTTTTTACATACAAAGTGTATCCTTGGACTTTGTAGCGCATCGGTACGGTACATACAACAAAAAAAGAGCGAGAATTTCATTTTTCGAAATGTATTTGTTTATAAATTAAAGCACTATTCATTATTTCATTTTTTTGGGAGAATTTAGAGGGAAGATTTATGGAAGAGAGATTTACCAGTAAAGGCTTTGGAGTGGGTAGATTTTTTGAAGAGCCAAATTTGGAAGGGATCCGTAGGGCACACACAAATCTACAGAGAAGAAATTTTAGGTATGTGATTTCATTCTACTGATTATTTCAATTCAATGCAAGTTAAAAAAATGGGTTTCTCTGTTACCTTCGATATTAGAATCCCTAACTTTCTTGTTGTTTCTTTTGGTTCCTCTTTTTTTTTAAGCAATATATTTTTATAGGGTTTTTTTTTAAGCAACATATTTTTATGGGGTTTATTTAGTTGTGTATGGAGTGTTTGAAATCCGTTGCAATGGTACCACTCATTGGATCAGATCCCAAACCCTTTCATTGTCAGTGATTTTATCAAAAAAAAAATTCATGGTACGCGGTGCACACTGTACAAGAAAATCACAACGAGGCGCATGTTATAATTTTAGAACTTACAATTATCTTCTTTAACATTCAATAACAATTGCATGTAATAGGATCATTGGAAGATTAACAATCAAAGAACACAATATATATCATGGGAAACCCTTCTGGGGGAGAAAACCCAACAACCAATTCTTTAGTATAGATTCCTTCAACTGGTACAATGTCATGTTATAGCTCTCCACAAATAGACCAAGACCAAGAAACCAAGATCTCTTGTGCTAGATCTCCTTTACTATGCTCCAAATACACAAGAGAAGGTGAGTTGTGTGTTGAGTGGGCCAAATGGTTAAGAATGTGTGCTTCCTCTTAAGAGGTCACAAGTTCAAATCCAGAGGGGGGTAGGGTATGTATACCTCCATATACTTTACCATTCAAATCGCTAGGTGGAGGGGGTCTCATACACCAATTTGGTGTCTGGCTTGGCCATGACCTTAAAAATAGATTATTATTATTATATACAAATGAGAGGAACTCAACCTCTATTTATTCACATAACTTGACTCCCGAAAATATGCAACCCTGAGAGGGGTCATTTTGACTTTTACAATAAGGATAACAATAAAATAATAATTTCTTTTGAGCCGATTTATACAATGACATTACAATAACCTTCTCGAGGTTTGACCAATACAAATACACAAGAATATATTACGTAGTTACATCAAAATATCAACACTCCCTCTTAGCTAGGCATGCATTCTTTGCTGCCACACGAGCTCATGACCATTGATTGTAGAACATATGAATCTATACATCATCGGATATCCATAGTACAACGCGACTTCACATCGAATGCATCCAAGGCCTGTGGGTAGCTCTCAAATAGCTTCAACATGTCACCATGACATCCACTATGTCGCAATGCATTTGTACCTCATCATGTGCACCCTTGTGACTTCATATCCAATGCATCCAAGGCCTGTGGGTAGCTCTCAAATAGATACAACATGTCTCGACGACATCTACTACCCCGCAATGCATCTGTACATCATCACTCCCTCTAAAGAGGGACCACACCAAGCTTGTCCCTGAAGTGATCAAACTTCATCCTTGATAGTGGCTTGGTCAACAAGTCTACAACCTTCTCCTTGGTAGTCATGTACTGGAGACTCACTTCTCCCCTCTGCATCATATCCCTGATATAGTGATATTTGATCTTGATATGCTTCAAATTGTCATGGAACACTAGATTCTTTGACAAATTCATGCAACTATGGTTGTCACACCAAATGCAGATCACCTCCATTTTGAGACCAAATAACCCAGACAACAGCTTCCAAAGCCACACTACTTCTCTACATGTTGTGCATGCTGCCACATATTCATCTTCAACCGTACTGAGTGTTACACATCACTACTTCCTGCTGGTCCATGAAACCATACTAGAGCCTAGACTAAAGCAATATGCCGAAGTACTCTTCTGATCAGGAATATTTCCAGCCAAATATGAATCTGAATATCCATATAACCCAAACTCATGGTCTGTCATATAAATGAGACCATAATCCAATGTACCCTTAAGGTACCTTATCACATGTTTTGATGCAACCAAATGAACCTTCCTGGGATGCTCCATATACTGACTCAGGGTGTTCACAACAAAACATATATCAGGTCTCGTGTTCATCAAGTACATCAATGAACCCACCATATGCCTGTATAAAGTAACATCCACAGTCTTTGAAGCCGTATCCTGCAACAACTTCATATTTTATACCATAGGTGTAGCCATTTCCTTGCAATCCAACATCTCGAACCTCTTCATGATTTCCACTGCATACTTCCCTTGATTCAGAAAGATATCATCCTATCTCTGTCATACCTCGAGACCCAAAAAGTAATGCATCATCCTGAGATCTTTCATCTCAAACTCAACAACCAGTTTTCTCTTACACTCTGAGATGAACGTTTCCACACATGTTAGAAACAGGTCATGCACATACAACTATAGTATTACCGGACCATCATACACAACCTTAAAGTAAAGGTTAGGATCTCCACTTCTCTTTGTAAATCCCAATCTCATCAGAAAACTGTCGATCCTTCCATACCATGCTCTGGGTGCTTGGTTTAATCCATATAAATCCTTCTTCAATCTACACACATGTGTCTCCTTGTCATGTACCTTGAAGCCTTGTGGTTTCTCCACATACACTTCCTCTTTTATGTCACCATTCAAGAAGGTTGTATTCACATCCATCTGATGCACCTTCCATTTCATTACTGCGGCCAATGAAATTATATTCCTAATTGAGGTATATCTTTCCACAAGAGAAAATGTCTCCTCATAGTCAATGCCCTTCTTATGAGTGAATCCTCGAGCCACAAATATATCCTTATAATTTTCAATACTTCCATTAGTTGCATGTTTCATTTTGTAAATCCATTTTGAACTTACTATTGATTTCTCCTTTGGTCCGGGGACCACATACCAGACATCATTCTTTACTATGGACTGATATTCCTCCCCCATGGAATCCTTCCATACCCTCTTTTCTATAGCCTCTTCATAATTGGATAGTTTTGCATCCATGATATCACAAAAAAATACCACATAGCTGGAATACAATTTCAACTTCTTACTTTCCTTGAGATATTTTTCTAGGGAACTGTATCTTTCTGCATCTATGATGAGCTCTTGTGCCCAAGCTCATCT
The DNA here is from genome assembly GCA_032191745.1 of Picea mariana. Classification (NCBI taxonomy): domain Eukaryota; kingdom Viridiplantae; phylum Streptophyta; class Pinopsida; order Pinales; family Pinaceae; genus Picea; species Picea mariana. The sequence continues at coordinate 70,500 of JASDQU010104956.1, forward strand.
TCTCTTGCGAGAAGGAATCTTTGTTGGCCTTTGAGGTTCTGCCATGTCATTATCCTCATGAATGAATTCCTCTGGTTAAACTACTTTTTCCTCTGGAACTCTAGTAACTTCATTCTCCCCCTCATCAACCTCTTTTGCATAGTCCTCTTTTGATTTGTTGAAAGTTTCACTCTCATCGAAGGTGACATCTCGACCAATCTCAAATTTTTGGTAACTGAGAATATATATCATGTATGCCTTCAATGTGTCATTGTAACCAACAAATATGCCATTCTTTCTGAATGGATCCAATCTTGTCCTCTTTTCCTTCGGGACAAATATGGGGCAACCAAATATCTTTAGATGGATGACTTATGACTTCTCTCCTAAAAACATCTCCTCTTGTGTCTTTTTTTCAAGTACTTTGTGGGGACTTCTGTTCTGCACATACACTAGAGTCTTTGCTTCTTATGCCCATAGACACATAGGTAGATCTTGATCATGGATCATATCCTTCACTGCTTCCATGATCGTCTGATTCTTATTTTTTTCTACTCCATTATGCTGAGGATTGTAGGGAGTAGAAAGCTCCCTTTTAATCCAATGTTCCTTGAAATATTGTTTGAATTCCTCTGAAGTGAATTCTCCTCCATTATATGATTGCAAGGTATTTATCTTCCAGTCTGTAAGGTTTTCTACCAGTGCCTTAAATTCTTTGATTTTTCCAAACACTTCATTCTTTGTCTTCAAAAAATAGATATACATTTTACGTGAGTAATCATCAATAAAAGTCACAAAATATACATACCCTCTTAGTGATGTTGCTGACATTGGTCCACACACATCTGAGTACACAATGTCCAATACACTTTTGGCTCTGCTATCGTTGTTGGGAAAGGAGTGCTTCACATTCTTTCTTTGTGCGCAACCTTTGCACACACCTTCTGCTTTTTCCTATATCTCTGGTAGTCCTATCACCATCTTGTTCACACTTGGTAGGGCCTTGTAATGCACGTGAGAAAATATCCTATGCCACAATTCACTGGGATTCATAGTGTCATGAATTAATGTTGAATCTGATATCCCTTTCAATTTGTAGACTCCTCCCTCTTGAACTCCAACCACCACAACATCATCAAAAGTCTTCCCTCTAGGCCACATAAGAAATTTTCCATCAACAAATGCAACTATGTAACCCTTCTCATCCAATGCTGAAATCGAGAGAAGGTTCTTCTTCAATCCAGGAACACAAAGAACTTCATTCATCTTCGTTGGCTTTCCTGAGTCTAACTGGGAGGCTTCTCCTACTCCTTTGATCAGATATTGATAGTCATGTCCCAATTTCACCTTGTGTGGTGAATCCTTATGAGTAAGGTTAGACAAAAAGTATTTATAACCTGTCATGTACTTGGAAGCAGCAATGTCCACCAACAAAATGTCACTTCCATGAGTGACAATTCATGTAAGGGATGAGATAAGAACATACTCCTCATCACTTGATTCATCTTCCTTTGCAACCTTCTTGGGTGGCTCATCATATTCGTTTGTATGAACATGATGCCTTTTACCTCCTTTATTTTCCCTTGGTCTCTGAATGAGGGAACAATTCCTAGCAATGCGTCCCATTTTCTGACAAGTGAAACATCTGATATTTAGGTTATTTCTTCGGCCCTTTTGAAAATTCTTGGGTGAGGAGGGTTCTTTATTTCTCTTTCCTTTTTCGGTGTGGGTGTCTAGCTCTTGATCATCATTTGCCATCTTCTCTTCTCTTGCTTCCATCCTCTCTTATTCTTAGTTGCAATCTCCCCATAGCCTGTTGAACTTTGGTATTTTCCTTCTTGAGCATATCCCTTGAATAAATGCATCCCATGACCTTGGGAGGCCATTCAAGGTGGTCATCACCATTTATTCTCCATTCACGGTATCACCAATGTCTTCTATATACTCCTTGATCTAGTTCACTCTTGAGAAGTAAGAGTGGATGGTTTATGAATTCTGCATCCTCACATTCCTTAACTGAGTTCTCAAGGTCATTCTTCGGTTGATGTTTTTTCCTTCAAACGATTGGGTTAAGGCATCCATCATTTCTTTTGGAGTGGATAATGAAGATATGTGATTAATAAGATGGTCCTTAATGGAGTCTGCAATAATCCTGTTTGCTTTGACCATATCCTTCTTGTGCTTTTCTTTAGCCTCATCTCCCTTTGGTTCTAAAACCTCTTCTTTAGTTAACTTCTCTAGATCATGTTCTTCCAGGAGGAGGGATACTTTGTATTTCTTGGCTCTGAAGTTTTCAACTCCCTCTAGCTTCTCATCAATCTTGGTTACGGTAGTCATCTTGTCCCTAAATCACAAATTCTAGATTATGAAGATCTAATCAAGGGAAAATATGCATTCCACTAGGATGCACTTGTTGGTGGTCTTGTCTTGTCCGGAAACCACTCCTATCAAGAAAAAAAACTCCTTTTGTCTTCTAGGTATGCAAACTGTCTTCTATTCAGGCCTTCTTTGATACCATGTTATAATTTTAGAATTTACAAGTATCTTCTTTAACATTCATTAACAATTGCATGCAATAGGATCACTGAAAGATAAAGAATAAAAAAACACAAGATATATCCTGGGAAACCCTCGTGGGGGAGAAAACCCAGCAACCAATTCTTCAATATAGATTCCTTCAACTAGTACAATGTCACGTTATAGCTCTCCACAAATAGACCAAGACCAAGATACCAAAGACCAAGAAACGAAGACCTCATGCACTAGACCTCTTTTTATATGCTCCAAATACACAAGAGAAGGCGAGTTGTGTGTATATAAAAATGAGAGGAACTCGACATCTATTTATACACATAACTTGACTCCCGAAAAGACACAACCCTAAGAGGGGATGTTTTGACTTTTACAATAAGGATAACAATAAAATAATAATTTCTTTTGAGCCGATTTATACAATAAGATTAGAATAACCTTCTTGATGTTTGACAAATACAAATACAAAATAATATCTTACGTAGTTACATCAAAATCCCAACATCACACTATACAAAGGTAGTGACCCGATGCTCACTTTAAAGAAAAGTGCACCAGGGCACATATATTTGTTAAAAGAACTGATTGGTCGAAAATACAAATAATATTGATTTCAGTATCATATGCGTATGGGTTAACGGTGTGAAATGACTATTAGTATACATCGTCGTGTATATATTTTTGATGCCCTGGGGCATTCTGTTTAATGACGTGCACCAAAATACTTGATTGTATAAAAAATTCATAATTTCTATTTTTGATTATTCCTGATTTTATTTTGATACAAAATGGATGACAGAAGTTCAAGGAAAACATCTTATTGCAACAAGCACAATGGTAGGTCATCCCAACAAGAGAGAGAGGCAAGTTATTTAAGTTTTATTAAAAATTTAATATATTTGAAATATTTGTAAGTTTAAATTAATGATGTGTATTGGTTAATGCATGTCATGCAGAGAAAAAACTTGAAGAAACTTGATAAGATTGTTCGTAGTCTGAGTGCAAAAAAACGTAATTTATATTTATGGAAATTTTGCAAAGAGAGGAAATAGGTGGATCGAAAGGCAATTGACATGAAGTTTTTCTTTGACATTTTACTAAAAATTAATTTCTTAACATTAATCACTAAAAAGTTTTAAAAACTCAATTTCACATTTTTTAATGTTATGCAAGGATGGGTAATGAGGGAATGCAATCTCATCCTAAGAGGACAAAAATTCTTAAGGATATAAATGATGATGACAGCTTGGTCATCAGTTCATCTGGAGTGGTGCTTGAAGTTAATGAGAGGGGAAAATTGTTTTAAAAAGCTTTGAGGGATATAATGGAAAGACCATACAGATGTACTTTCCACTTACAATACAAAAATCAATCCAATGACTCCAAGAATCAGGTTATACATACATTGCATGAAGCGTTTCCGGAGCCATGGTCAATGAGACCCATGAGACTTGCAATAGCAAAAATTTACAATAACTAAAAAGAATCATTTAAAATGTATTATTACTAAACATATTTTTCTATAATATGTTCCAATTTTACCAAATTAATTTGTTTTATTATATTTACTTTCATGTCCATTTAAAAAAAATTACTTTTCTTTTTCATTTTTTAGGAAGATTATGAAAATTCCAAGCGATAAACGTGGGGAAAGCCATTACACGCTGGCAGGGATATCCAAAAAATTGTACAAGGAGATGGTAAAAGAAATGAACATAATTGCAACACAAGAGGATGCATCCCAACAACAATGTGCATAAGAGGTATGTGATCATTCATTTATCCTTTTATGCACATCGAATTTAATTATCATATGAAATACTAATTTTCAATTGTTTTGTTACAAAAAAAAATAAAATGGAATCCAATCAAGACATAAGATAGGACGACAAAAAATAAATTGATTGATGGCAAAGTTTATGAGTACTTACGTTTTTTATGTTACTTAATTTTTCATATTTGTTGTGATATTTATATTTAAATAATTAATTTACACTCATCCCTGGATGTCTTCTAATAGGTGCTAACATACAAAGAAGAGCCAATCGAACAATTGATCAACATTGGGTTAAGTGAAAGTTGTGAGTATATGATGAAGTATGAAGGTTTAATTGAACAATTTGTAAGTAGCTATGTTGTTTAAATTCCCTTGTTTTATAATTAATGAAACATTAAGAAATATTTATATTAATTATATAGACTATGATTTGTCATGGAATATTAAAC
>JASDQU010104956.1:82562-103053 GCA_032191745.1 Picea mariana
TCTTTCGAAGAAATTGTTGAGTTGGGAATCAACCATTTCAAACACGTATTTCATGATGACCATAGAGAAACCATTGACGCCATCCTTCAGGTTGCTGGTCTTTTTCCTCGCTTCATTGACCTCAAGGAAAATAAGAATTTGATTGCTGAAGTCACAAAATAAGAGTTGTTGAAGGTTCTGCATAGTTTTCATAAAAATAAAATCCCGGGTTCGAATGGGCTCTTTGCAGAGTTCTTTCTAGTAAGTTTTCAGTTTATTGGTGATGATCTATTGAAGATGGTTGAACACTCCAGAACCATAGGTCAAGGGATGGATACCATCAATGCAACCTTCAGAGCCTTAATTCAGGCCTATCTCCTTTGACCATTTCAGGTATATCTCCCTTTTCAACAATGTATATAAAATCATTTCAAAACTGATCGCCTCTAGGCTAAAGGACATTATCTCAAAGAACATATCCCTGGAAAAATTCGAATTCCTTAAGAGATGTCAAATCCACGAAGTTCCTAGAAGGGTATACATTCCATCCATACTGGGAAGCAAAAAGCGATAATTTTTAAAGTGGATCTTTCAAAAGCCTTTGATAGAGTGATTTGGCTCTACCTCAGACTGTTACTAATACAACTGGGCTTTGAACAATCCTTTATATCCTGGGTCCTCAACTATATCAAATCGAATTATTTTTTCCTTTTGATTAATGGGTCAGCCACCTCATTCTTGAGAGAAGAAAGGGGGCTTTGGCAAGGCTTCCCTCTCTCCCCTCTTCTTTTCCTCCTAGTTGTAGAAGGCCTTAGTCGTCTAACACACCACACTGTCTCCAACTGGTCATTTCAAAGGTATTTCGATTAGCCCTAGGTTCTCTCTCTGTCTCACCTTCTCTTCGTGGATGAAATACTTATTTTTTGCACAAGTGAGCTCCAATTTGTAGAACACTTGAATGCCTCCTATGCATTTTTTGTTGAACAACTGGTATGCAAATAAATTTGGAAAAATCCTTTCTTACCACTTGGGGACTGTTAGATCAGGAAAGACAACATATCTCCCAAATTTTAAATATGTATATTAGTTCCTTTGGGAATGGGTTGAAATACCTTAGATTCAATCTAAAAGCTAATGGATACTGCAAAAGTGATTGGCTACGGTTGTTGGCCAAAGTGGAGAAGCAAATTAATGCATGATGTAATCATTGGCTTTCTAGAGTTGGGATGCTTGTTTTGGTTAAGTCTATATTGGAATCCATTAATGTTTATTGGGCTACTTTATCCTAGATCCAAAAAGGGATTATGGGGAAAATAAAGTAGGTCTCCTTCATATTTCTTTAGGTGGGATCAGATGACAAAAAATATTTGGTTTTGGCCTCTTAGAAAAAGCTGGCAATCCCAAAGAATCTAGGTGGCTGGGGGTTAAAAAACATCTTCCTTTTTACAAAAGCACTAGTATCAAAAGATGTGCAGGGACTCATTGAGGGCTTAGGATTATGGCCATAGGTTATTTAGGAAAAATATTCCCCTTAGGAATCCATAGTGGGTATTCACAAACTAGTCAAAAGAATGCAAAATGGGTCAATCCTTTGGAAATCCATTCTCAATGAATTTCCCCTCATTGGAAGCTGGTTAATATGGAAAGTTGGATTAGGGGAAAAAATACTCATAGGAAAAGACCCTTGGATCATATGCAAAAACAATCATCTTCTCCCATAACTGATTATTCATACTATGAACAAAGAGGGTTTCCTCTTCTTGAATTAGATTTGGCGTCAAGCTTATTCCCTTGGGAAGATTGGTTGGTTAAATTGGAAATAAGTGGTACTAGAAGAAGATTAGACATTGCTTTGGAACAACTACATAACCTCCCTAAAAGACTCTTTTGTCCACCCTTAAGACTGTGAGGATTAACTGATCTAGTCACAAAGTCTGTTTGGAAAATATATTCCTCGTCTTGGATACACAATTCTCGCTCAGGAAATATAGAAAGCCTATTTACCTTCATGAGGGAAGTGACTGTGGAAATTAAAATGTTTGGAAAAAGCAAAACTCTTTATGTGGCTATTGTTAATAAATAAATCCCCCACCTGGGACAATATGCAAAAACGAAATTTCACCAGCCTAGGTAGATGCAGTCCGTGTAAGAAAAATTGTGTATCTATTTCCCAACTTTTCCTCTCTTGCTCTTTCAAGTCAATGGTGTGGTTAGAGTTGTAGTGAACACTTGATGTCCATTATTGTTGGGTTTGGGAAAACATTGAATCTGCTCAAATCTTGGATCAATATCCATCGCATCAAGGATTTCAAAGATTTACCTCTGATTGCAGCATGGGGAATATGGATTTCTAGGAATTGGTCCCTCTTCAAGGTATTGGACCCATCTCCCTTGCATAGTGAAATCTCTAGCCCAACACTACTTTTTTCTTATCCTCAATAGTTGGACTCTCCTTCTCCCATTCCCTCCTCGAAGACTCATATCTTAAAATACATCCCATGGGATTTTTTTGATGGGGAAACACAAGGGAAACCTTCTCTTGGAGGAGATGGAGGGATTATTTACCTCTCATAGGATCATTCTATATCTTTCTTAGTTGGCCTCGACCAAGCCACAAACAATTTTAGTGAGATGGTGACTGACAAACTCACTCTCTTATTGGAAAAATGAAAAGGTCCATCACACATAAATATATATCGAGACTTAATGCTAACCATATGATGCACAAATGAGTCTGCCACATTGCACACCTACACTCTTCAACCTTTATTTCAGGTTGTAAAACATGTCTCTTCTTCTTTCACACACATCACATTCAAACATGTGTATAGGAATCAAAATGAAGAAGTAGACAATCTCTCAAAGGCTGGTATGGCATTAGACAGGTGCATGTGGAAGATGTCTGAAAATACCTTAGAAGGCACTTCCAAATATTTTCACAACACATGGTGACTTCTCGAAATAACATCTCCTTTCTATTTAGGCTTTAGATACATTTGAAGGCCCCTGCTTTGACTTTACATTGTATAATATTTGGCTATTTTTTTACTCTTCTAGTCCTATGGATATATGTATTTGAGCTAACATCAGATGGCTATTAGTACTTAAGGAAAATATGTTAGGAACTGACGACTCTAGTTGATTTTCCACTTCAAATATTTGCAGGCCAGTCCTTCTTGGACAACATATGTTTTGAACAATTTTCTCTTTTGCTACAGGAATGCCACAGGTATATAATTTTTGCGCTGGTGGGATATATTGTGCATACGAACTTGATCCTAAATTACGATCCTACAAATCTCAATGCATACTTATTCAAATGCACGTGCATAAATGACATAAATTCCATCATATAAATGAATTATAAATAAAATTTAGACTTACTTCAAATAGTGTGAGAGAATTTGAAAAACTTGCACAATATGGAACAAGTTGGAATCTGAAGAATTGACCATTTGATATTATAACCTTCTTTTCCCTGCATTTGAGCCAAAACCATCATCAATATGTGCATACATTTGATAGTAAAAGTTAGCAGTGCTTTTAATTATGTTATTATGAACTAGTGCATCTGTATATATAGAAAACATCGGTGCACTACAATATGAAACACATCGAACTGTGAACTCAGTTAGAGCCTCCACAAAGAAAAATATCTGTAAAATTTAATTGCGAAGGTTTTCATTTCTATTTTTGTCAATAAAATTGGTATCAGTGCATTTTTATGTATATGCGAACCAAGACACATTAAGCTATTTGGTGCACCGATTTGACAACAAATTTAATTTTTTAAATATATATTTTACTAAGCGTTTTTACATACAAAGTGTATCAGTGGAGTTTGTAGCGCACTGGTATGGTATATACAACAAAAAAAGAGAGGGAATTTCATTTTTCGAAATGTATTTGTTTATAAATTAAAACACTATTCATTATTTCATTTTTTTGGGAGAATTTAGAGGGAAGATTTATGGAAGAGAGATTTACCACTAAAGGCTTTGGAGTGGGTAGATTTTTTGAAGAGCCAAATTTGGAAGGGATTCGTAGGGCACATACAAATCTATAGAGAAGAAATTTTAGGTATGTTATTTCATTATACTAATTATTTCAATTCAATGCGTGTTAAAAAAATGGGTTTCTCTGTTACCTTTGATATTAGAATCCCTAACTTTCTTGTTGTTTCTTTTGGTTCCTCTTTTTTTTAAGCAATATATTTTTATAGGGTGTATTTTTTTAAGCAATATATTTTTATAGGGTTTATTTAGTTGTGTATGGGGTGTTTGACATCCGTTGCAATGGCACCACTCATTGCATCAGATCCCAAACCCTTTCATTGTCAGTGATTTTATCAAAAAACTTTTTCACGGTACACAGTGCACACTGTACAAGAAAATCACAACGAGGCGCATGTTATAATTTTAGAACTTACAATTATCTTCTTTAACATTCATTAACAATTGCATGTAATAGGATCATTGAAAGATTAACAATCATAGAACACAATATATATCATGGGAAACCCTTGTGGGGGAGAAAACCCAACAACCAATTCTTCAGTATAGATTCCTTCAACTGGTACAATGTCATGTTATAGCTCTCCACAAATAGACCAAGAAACCAAGATATCCTACGCTAGATCTCCTTTTCTATGCTCCAAATACACAAGAGAAGGTGAGTTGTGTGTTGAGTGGGCCAAAAGGTTAAGAATGTGTGCTTCCTCTTAAGAGGTCACAAGTTCAAATCCATAGGGGGGTAGGGTATGTATACCTCCATATACTTTACCATTCAAATCGCTGGGTGGAGGGGGTCTCATACACCAATTTGGTGCTTGGCTTGGCCATGACCTTAAAAATATATTATTATTATTATATACAAATGAGAGGAACTCGACCTCTATTTATTCACATAAATTGACTCCCGAAAATATGCAACCTTGAGAGGGGTCATCAATAAGGATAACAATAAAATAATAATTTCTTTTGAGCCGATTTATACAATGAGATTACAATAACCTTCTCGAGGTTTGAACAATACAAATACATAAGAATATCTTACGTAGTTACATCAAAATATCAACACTCCCTCGTAAATAGGCATGCATTCTTTGTTGCCACACGAGTTCATGACCATTGATTGTTGAACATATGAATCTATACATCATCGGATATCCATAGTACAACATGAATTCACATCCAATGCATCCAAGGCACGTGGGTAGCTCTCAAATAGCTTTAACATGTCACCATGACATCCACTACGTCACAATGCATTTGTACCTCATCATGTGCACCCTTATGACTTCATATACAATGCATCCAAGGCATGTGGGTAGCTCTCAAATAGCTACAACATGTCCCGACGACATCCACTACCCCACAATGCATTCGTACCTCATCAATCCCTCTAAAGAGGGACCACACCAAGCTTGTCCCTGAAGTGATCAAACTTCATCCTTGATAGTGGCTTGGTCAACACGTCTACAACCTTCTCCTTGGTAGTCACGTACTAGAGCCTCACTTCTCCCCTCTACATCATATCCCTGATATAGTGATATGTGATCTTGATATGCTTCGAATTGTCATGGAACACTAGATTCTTTGACAAATTCATGCAACTATGGTTGTCACACCAAATGCAGATCGCCTCCATTTTGAGACCAAATAACCTAGACAACAGCTTCCAAAGCCACACTGCTTCTCTACATGTTGTGCATGCTACCACATATTCATCTTCAACAGTACTGAGTGTTACACATCACTGCTTCCTGCTGGTCCACGAAACCATACTGGAGCCTAGACTGAAGCAATATGCCGAAGTACTCTTCTGATCAGGAATATTTCCAGCCTAATATGAATCTGAATATCCATATAAACCGAACTCATGGTCTGTCATATAAATGAGACCATAATCCAATGTACCCTTAAGGTACCTTATCACATGTTTTGCTACAACCAAATGAACCTTCCTAGGATGCTCCATATACTAACTCAGGGTGTTCATAAAAAAACATATATCAGGTCTCATGTTCGTCAAGTACATTAATGAACCCACCATATTCTTGTATAAAGTAACATCCATGGTCTCTGAAGCCGTATCCTGCAACAACTTCATATTTTATACCATAGGTGTAGCCATTTCCTTGCAATCCAACATCCCGAACCTCTTCAGGATTTCCACTGCATACTTCCCTTGATTCAGAAAGATCTCATCCTATCTCTGTCATACCTCGAGACATAGAAAGTAATGCATCATCCCGAGATATTTCATCTCAAACTCAACAACCAGTTTTCTCTTACACTCTAAGATGAACATTTCCACACATGTTAGAAACAGGTCATCCACATACAGTTGTAGTATTAGCGGACCATCATCCACAACCTTAAAGTAAAGGTTAGGATCTCCACTTCTCTTTGTAAATCCTAATCTCGTCAAAAAACTATCGATTCTTCCATACCAGGCTCTGGGTGCTTGGTTTAATCCATATAAATCCTTCTTCAATCTGTACACATGTGTCTCCTTGTCATGTATCTTGAAGCCTTGTGTCTACTCCACATACACTTCCTCTTTTATTTCACCATTCAAGAAGGTTGTATTCACATCCATCTGATGCACCTTCCATTTCATTACTGCGGCCAATGAAATTATATTCCTGATCGAGGTATATCTTTCCACAAGAGAAAATTTCTCCTCATAGTCAATGCCCTTCTTATGAGCGAATCCTTGAGCCACAAATATAGCCTTATAAATTTCAATACTGCCATTAGTTGCATGTTTCATTTTGTAGATCCATTTTGAACTTACTATTGATTTCTCCTTTGGTTTGGGGACCACATCCTAGACATCATTCTTTAATATGGACTGATATTCCTCCCCCATGGAATCCTTCCATACCCTCTTTTTTGCAGTCTCTTCATAACTGGATGGTTTTGCATCCATGATATCACACAAACATACCACATAGTTGGAATACAGTTTTAGCTTCTTACTTTCCCTGAGATATTTTTCTAGGGAACCGTATCTTTCTGCATCTATGATGAGCTCTTGTGCCCAAGATCATCTTCTCTTACGAGAAGGAATCTTTGTTGGCCTTTGAGGTTCTGCCATGTCATTATCCTCAAGAATGAATTCCTCTGGTTAAACTAATTTTTCCTCTGGAACTCTAGTAACTTCATTCTCCCCCTCATGAACCTCTTTTGCATAGTCCTCTTTTGATTTGTTGAAAGTTTCACTCTCATCGAAGGTGACATCTCGACCAATCTCAAATTTTCAGTAACCGGGAATATATATCCTGTATGCCTTCAATGTGTCATTGTAACCAACAAATATGCCATTCTTTATGAATGGATCCAATCTTGTCCTCTTTTCCTTCGGGACAAATACGGGGCAACCAAATATCCTTAGATGGCTGACTTCTGACTTCTCTCCTTAAAAAATCTCCTCTTATGTCTTTTTTTCAAGTACTTTGTGGGGATTTTCGTTCTTCACGTACACTAGAGTCTTTGCTACTTCTGCTCACATATGCATAGGTAGATCTTGATCATGGATCATATCCTTCATTGCTTCCATGATCGTTTGATTCTTATTTTCTGTTACTCCATTATGCTGAGGATTGTACAGATTAGAAAGCTCCCTCTTAATCCAATGTTCCTTGAAATATTGTTTGAATTCCTCTGAAGTGATTTCTCCTCCATTATATGATTGCAAGGTCTTTATCTTCCAATCTATAAGGTTTTCTACCAGTGCCTTAAATTCTTTGATTTTTCCAAACACTTCATTCTTTGCCTTCAAAAAATAGATATACATTTTACGTGAGTAATCATCAATAAAAGTCACATAATATACATACCCTCTTAGTGATGTTGCTGACATAGGTCTGCACACATCCAAGTGCACAATGTCCAATAAACTTTTGTCTCTGCTATCGCTGTTGGGAAAGGAGTGCTTCACATTCTTTCTTTGTGCGCAACCTTTGCACACGCCTTCTGTTTTTTCCTAGATCTATGGTAGTCCTATCACCATCTTGTTCACACTTGGTAGGGCCTTGTAATGCACGTGAGAAAATCTCCTATGCCATAATTCACTGGGATTCACAGTGTCATGAATTAATGTTGAATTTGATCACCCTTTCAATTTGTAGAGTCCCCCCTCTTGAAATCCAATCACCACAACATCATCAAAAGTCTTCCCTCTAGGCCACATAAGAACTTTTCCATCAACAAATGAAACTATGTAACCCTTCTCATCCAATGCTGAAATCGAGAGAAGGTTCTTCTTCAATCCAGGAACACAAAGAACTTCATTCATCTTCNTTCAAAAGTCTTCCCTCTAGGCCACATAAGAACTTTTCCATCAACAAATGAAACTATGTAACCCTTCTCATCCAATGCTGAAATCGAGAGAAGGTTCTTCTTCAATCCAGGAACACAAAGAACTTCATTCATCTTCATTGGCTTTCCTGAGTCTAACTTGGAGGCTTCTCCTACTCCTTTGATCAGATATTGATAGTCATGTCCCAATTTCACCTTGTGTGGTGAATCCTTATGAGTAAGGTTAGACAAAAATTATTTATAACCTACCATGTAATTGGAAGAACCACTGTCCACCAACGAAATGTCACTTTCATGAGTGACAATTCATGTAAGGGATGAGATAAGAACATACTCCTCATCACTTGATTCATCTTCCTTTGCAACCTTCTTGGGTGGCTCATCATATTCAGTTGTATGAACATGATGCCTTTTACCTCCTTTATTTTCCCTTGGTCTCTGAATGAGGGAACAATTCCTAGCAATGTGTCCCATTTTATGACAACTGAAACATCTGATATTTGGGTTATTTCTTTGGCCCTTCTGAAACTTCTTGGGTGAGGAGGGTTCTTTCTTTCTCTTTCCTTTCCCAGTGTGGGTGTCTAGATCTCGATCATCATTTTCCATCTTCTCTTCTCTTGCTTCCATCCTCTCTTATTCTTAGTTGCAATCTTCCCATAGCCTGCTGAACTTGGGTAGCTTCCTTCTTGAGCATATCCCTTGAATAAATTCATCCCATGACCTTGGGAGGCCATTCAAGGAAGTCATCACCATTTATTCTCCATTCACTATATCACCAATGTCTTCTATCTACTCCTTAATCTCGTTCACTCTTGAGAAGTAATAGTGGATGGTTTATGAATTATTCATCCTCATGTTCCTTAACTGAGTTCTCAAGGTCATTCTTTGGTTGATGTTTTTTTCTTCAAACGATCGGGTTAAGGCATCCATCATTTCTTTTGGAGTGGACAATGAAGATATGTGATGAATAAGATGGTCCTTAATGGAGTCTGCAATAATCCTCTTTGCTTTGACCATATCCTTCTTGTGCTTTTCTTTAGCCTCATCTCCCTTTGGCTCTAAAACCTCTTCTTTAGTTAACTTCTCTAGATCATGTTCTTCTAGGAGGAGGGATACTTTGTATTTCTAGGCTCTGAAGTTGTTAGCTCCCTCTAGCTTCTCATCAATCTTGGTTACGGTAGTCATCTTGTCCCTAAATCACAAATTCTGGATTATGAAGATCTAATCAAGGGAAAATATGTGTTCCACTAGGATGCACTTGTTGGTGGTCTTGTCTTGTCTGGAAACCACTCCTATCAAGAAAAAAAACTCCTTTTGTCTTCTAGGTATGCGAATTGTCTTCTATTCAGGCCTGCTTTGATACCATGTTATAATTTTAGAAGTTACAAGTATCTTCTTTAACATTCATTAACAATTGCATGCAATAGGATCACTGAAAGATAAACAATCACAAAACACAAGATATATCCCGGGAAACCCTCATGGGGGAGAAAACCTAGCAACCAATTCTTCAATATAGATTCCTTCAACCAGTACAATGTCACGTTATAGCTCTCCACAAATAGACCAAGACCAAGATACCAAAGACCAAGAAACAAAGACCTCATGCACTAGACCTCTTTTTACATGCTCCAAATACACAAGAGAAGGCGAGTTGTGTGTATATACAAATGAGAGGAACTCGACCTCTATTTATACACATAACTTGACTCCCGAAAAGATGCAACCCTAAGAGGGGATGTTTTGACTTTTACAATAAGGATAACAATAAAATAATAATTTCTTTTGAGCCGATTTATACAATAAGATTAGAATAACCTTCTTAATGTTTGACCAATACAAATACAAAATAATATCTTACGTAGTTACATCAAAACATCAACATCACACTGTACAAAGGTAGTGACCCAATGCTCACTTTAAAGAAAAGTGCACTAGGGCACATATATATGTTAAAAGAGATTGGTCGAAAATACAAATAATATTGATTTCAATATCATATGCGTACGGGTTAATGGTGTGAAATGACTATTAGTATGCATCATTGTGTATATATTTTTGATGCCCCGAGGCATTCTGTTTAATGACGTGCACCAAAATACTTGATTTTATAAAAAAGTCATAATTTCTATTTTTGATGATTCTTGATTTTATTTTGATACAAAACGGTTGACAGAAGTTCAAGGAAAACATCTTATTGCAACAAGCACAATGGTAGCTCATCCCAACAAAAGAGAGAGGCAAGTTATTTAGGTTTTATTAAAAATTTAATATATTTGAAATATTTGTAAGTTTAAATTAATGATGTGTATTGGTTAATGCATGTCATGCAGAGAAAAAACTTGAAGAAACTCGATAAGATTGTTCGTAGTCTGAGTCAAAAAAAATGTAATGTATATTTATGGAAATTTTGCAAAGAGAGGAAATAGGTGGATCGAAAGGAAATTGACATGAAGTTTTTCATTGACATTTTACTAAAAATTAATTTCTTAACATTAATCACTAAAAGTTTTAAAAACTCAATTTCACATTTTTTAATGTTATGCAGGGATTGGTAATCAGGGAATGCAATCTCATCCTAAGAGGAGAAAAATTCTTAAGGGTATAAATGATGATGATAGCTTGGTCATCAGTTCATCTAGAGTGGTGCTTGAAGTTAATGAGAGGGGAAAATTGTTTTAAAGAGCTTTGAGGGATATAGTGGAAAGACCATATAGATGTACTTTCCACTTACAATACAAAAATCAATCCAATGACTTCAATAATCAGGTTATACGTACATTGCATGAAGCATTTCCGGAGCCATGGTCAATGAGACTCATGAGACTTGCAATAGAAAAAATTTACAATAACTAAAAAGAATCATTTAAAATGTATTATTACTAAACATATTTTTCTATAATATGTTCCAATATTACCAAATTAATTTGTTTTACTATATTTACTTTCATGTCCATTTAAAAAAAATTACTCTTCTTTTTCTTTTTTTAGGAAGATTATGAAAATTCCAAGCGATAAACGTGGGGAAAGCCATTACATGTTGGAAGGGATATCCAAAAAATTGTACAAGGAGATGGTAAAAGAAATGAACATAATTGCAACACAAGAGGATGCATCCCAACAACAATGTGCATAAGAGGTATGTGATTATTCATTTATCCTTTTATGCACATCGAATTTAATTATCATATGAAATACTAATTTTCAATTGTTTTGTTACAGAAAATAAAAAAAAAATGGAATCCAATCAAGACATAAGATAGGACGACAAAAAATAAATTGATTGATGGCAAAGTTTGTGAGTACTTACGTTTTTTACGTTACTTAATTTTTCATATTTGTTGTGATATTTGTATTTAAATAATTAATTTACACTCATCCCTAGATGTCTTCTAATAGGTGCTAACATACAAAGAAGAGCCAATCGAATAATTGATCAACATTGGGTTAAGTGAAAGTTGTGAGTATATGATGAAGTATGAAGGTTTAATTGAACAATTTGTAAGTAGCTATGTTGTTTAAATTCCCTTGTTTTATAATTAACGAAACATTAAGAAATATTTATATTAATTATATCTACTATGATTTGTCATGGAATATTAAACATGTAGGAAACAACGTATGGAGAGGAGCCATCATAAGATATTTTGACACACCAACATAAGATATTTTGACACACGACATGAGGAATAACTTAGAAAGCATATGTATGGGTTATGAACCACTTGTTGTTATGGTACGCTTTTTTATTTGCACAATCATTTATATTATACTATATAAATGTAGATTTACTTATTACACTTTGTTTCTATGTTTGTAGATGAAAAATGAAGAATTGGAACATCAAAAATAAGTTGAGAAAGAAAACATATGTTTAAATAACCAAAGTACAATATTTCGTACAATTGATCAAGAAATGAGGGATGCATGCAACTGGAGCGATGGCACTAGTTCAAGTGATGAATGATAATCAATATAATTGAATGTTACTGCAAGTTGTGTTAGTGCTAGAAGTTGTTCTTAGACTGCTTAAGAGCAAGCCTAGCACATATTGAAATAAAAAGACTTGATTGGGTTTATACTGGAGAAAGAAGAAGAAAACAAGGAAAGGAAAATACAGTTAGATACTGTAAATCAATGATGGACCGTTGGGCTATGGAGTCAAGCAAACACCCTATTCATTAAATGCAATCAATCTGCATATCAGATAAAGAGTTTATTGAATAGAGGAAGAAAAAAAATATAACACAAAGAAGGACATCCATAATTCAAAGATCCTCTCTGCATAAATGAATTCGAGGTACTTGAATGTAAACAGTGACTAACAGGCAAGATACATCAGATCCTTGGATGCTCAAGAATCCATTAATCAAAGGCAACCATGATCCTCAACGTGTACAATTCATTCAAGTAAGAAGACAAATTGGAAAAGGAAACAGGGAATACAATCTGATAACACGGATATCAAGAACCTTCAATAACATAAATGTTTACAAAAAAAGATTCCCCTCAGGGTTACAATGATCACAGGAAAAGTGCCTCCTACAAATCTCTCATAAGCCTCATCGAAATTTCCAATATTTTTGTCAGACCTTTCAGGTCTCTTAAGTGAAAAAACCCTGGTCCCTAAAGACTCCCCCCCCTCTATTTATAATAACATAAATGTTTATATATCAATAAAACTAATTGAACTCCCTCTAACACTCAATAAATAATATCTAAAAATAGAATTCTATTTTTGTTAAGTTGCAAGAAACTTGGAGCTCGTTGTGATCTTTTGCGTGGAAAGATGGAAAAAATACAACTGTTGAGTTGAAATCTGGAAGTGATTTGAATATTGCTTGGTTTTCGAATTCGTGCATTAAGAATACTCTGCCAGCTATAATTTCCTTCCTTGAAATGTTTAAAACGAGTTTGAATGCTATCTATGTTCTCTTGAATGATTGCCACATGCCCTTTGACTGTGATGACCAATTCGTAGTGCCATTCAGTAGCGCATTTCAT
Source organism: Picea mariana (assembly GCA_032191745.1). Taxonomy (NCBI): domain Eukaryota; kingdom Viridiplantae; phylum Streptophyta; class Pinopsida; order Pinales; family Pinaceae; genus Picea; species Picea mariana. Next base: position 95,873 of record JASDQU010104956.1, read on the forward strand.
AGCCAATTCTGTAGTGAATTTTGAAAATAACTCTGCAGATTTCGTAGCGCCTCCTCCAAAAAAGGTCTGCAGTTTTTGTAGCGCCAATCCTGTGTAATCACTGTGTCCAATTCCGTAGCACCCCTCCCAAAATAGATTCTGCAGATTCGGTAGTGCCATTGTTGATTTAGCTCTGTAGTTTCCATAGTTCCATGGCACTGCAAAATATTTGTGTTTGGCATTTTGTGCAGGCTCTCAATCCCGCGGCTTATGATCTGGGCATTTGTGGACTCATGGTGCTCAAGCTTGTGGGCTAACCGATTTGTACTTGTCATTGCAGGAAGTTCCTGCAGGCGAACTTTCAAACCAAAATTCATCACTGCAGATTGAGTGATAACAAAAATTGTCATTGATGAAGTTGAAACTGTGAAAAATCCTAATTCACTGTCGTTACGAAATGACAAAAAATGCCACTACAAATTCCTGTGCTAACAGGTTGTATGTTTTGGAATATCCGTCGATAAAAATCATGGATATTTTTTAATGTAGTAGACATAATCTCCCAATTGCATGACGACATGTTACCTATAAGTGTAACTAATCCAGGTGGATATCGATGGCCACCCACCTATTCCAACTGGCTCAAAATAGTTTAAGCACACAAAAGCACACATAAGCATTGTTGCTTAATACACACCGATGCATATTAAGCACACAGAAGCAAAGTTGCATATTAAGTATACTGAAGCAACAATGCATATAATGTGCGACAATATATATCATTTTATAATTTTATGGTGTGCATGTGATAAATACAGATCGATTCTCTAAATATAATAAAAACATCGGTGTTTTAAATAACATAAATGCATCGATGCTTTAAATGTAATAAAAACACCGGTGCTTTAGAACAAAGAATGGCGTCAACATCTCACCTTGAATATTTGAAATTTCAGTACCTTTTGGTGCACAAGATAATACGAACAACAACACGTATGAATTATACAAGCTCCAGGACATACATAAAATAAAATCACAATGGTGTGTTGGTAAACTTAGAAAAGACTAGTGTTGCATACATAAACAATGCAAAACCAATGCATAAAAATTATAAGAGCATCGATGCTACCTACAAAAAAATGAGAATTTGGGGCATGATAACTATAAACACATGAGTTCCTTTTTGTTTTATGTATGCACCTGGAAATTTTATGTAATGATGGTGCACTAGTGCCTTTTCATTTTATGTATGCACCGGGAAATTTTATGTAATGGTGCATTGGTGCTTTTTCGTTTTAGGTACACCGAGGCATTTTATGTAATGGCACACCGATGCATTTTTTAGTTTTGTGTACATACTGGGGAATTCTATGTAAGGGCGGGTCAGTGAATTTTAGTTTTAGGTAAACATTGAGGCTTTTTATGTAAGGACGCACCGATGCGTTTGGACAATAGAGGCATTGAAATGAAAAAAAAAACTCCAGCCACCCAATTTTTTTTAATTATATGGAACATCGGTTAAAACCTTCGCAACCAATAGAGGAGGTTGTAGTAGAGCTTTTTTCAAAAGTTTTTCCAAATTTTGTAACACTAAAAACCTTTACAAAAATATTTGCTAGAAGGTATTCTCCTTGTAGTGATCACATCCAAATAAATATCAATACATGGAATGTAAAACATACTTAAACCATATTGTACTATTGATAGTGCATCTGTCTACATCTTAGAAGTGAGGGAGGAGGATGAGCCATACTGCAACTGAGAAAGCATGATCATACATCTTACAAAAATCAAGAGAAACTTTCTTTGGATTTCTAAATCCAAGATTTAATTTTCATTGCGAGATATTGTTTATCTTGGATCTCACTTGTGTTAACCATTTACTTTATGTTTTATCTATTTTAAGTTGGCATAAGTAGGCTTGTTCAACTTATTAAAAATTGGGTTTAGATCTTATTAATTTCATATATCTAACCCTTATAAATAATATCTTGGTAACAAATTAAACCTTAAATCCTTAATACTTGATGATGACCCATTAGACATCGATGGCATAATTTCTTAATATCTTATGGGTGCATCTCATGCTTTTAATTCAAGTCTTGTAATACCATTCTTAAGTACAATTGGATATATGCATTCCACTTTGGTAACATCTTACATTTTCCATGGTTGATGAGCGTTTCTCCTCTATTTTCCAAGCATAATCACACTTTGCAATACAAGCACATTCATCTTATTTTCATATCATTAAAGACTTGCATGTTTTAACTTAACATTCATCTTATTTTCATATCATCATTAAAGACTTGCATGTTCTAATTTATCTGTAATAAGTTTGCATGTTTTAACTTATCTTTAATAAGTAAGAATAAGTTGGTAATGTATCAATCTAGTTTAAGTAACTCATCATTTGTTACCATTAATCTAAGTGCCCAGCTAGCTAAGGGAATAATTTGGGAATGTTACAATATTGTATTTGATATTACATGTGTGGTGAGAATTGAGCAATCATCAAATTTCCTAAACTCTAAGAACCTCCCTCCACTTGTAGAACAGTTTGTCTCTCACTTTTGAGTTGATGAACCTACAAGTATTGAGCTACTAGTTCTGTGGCCACCACTCTGAACATGTTGGAAACAAAGATAAGCAGTGCTCGTCCATAGCAATTCAGAGAATCAATGCACTGGCGAGTGCAATGTGGTCGGTTATTCGGAGGTTCGATAAACCTAAAAGGTACAAGCCCTTTTAATATTGTATTTGTTGCAATAGGAGAAACATTGTCCTCTATTGACCTTCAATTTTATTGAAATAAGATTTTAAATATATCAATATCTCTATACAATGTAATCTAAAGTATCATTGTAATTTAAAATATTTTTTATATTTTTTAATATATATTATTGTCTTTCCCAAATTCACTTTTCCAAACTTCTAGTAGTTCCGGACACTCATATCCATGTTCCCAAAGTTCCCACATTTCGAAAACTCATGCAACATAGTATAGTATAGTATAGTATAGTATAATTAAAAATTAATATTATATTGATTAAAAAATATGTTTCACAATAATATATAATATATAAGTTTTAATATATTATAAAAATTAAACATTAGTACTTTTTTTTTATAACTATGAGTTTTACTATATCATAATTTCTATATTAACAAAGATAATTTCAAAGCAATAATACATATCATTTTAATAATATAATAATTAATCCCCACAACGCAAGAAGCTAACAAGCTCTGTTCCATCGTCTTCGACTTCAGCGATGCCACTAGCACCTCCTTCAACTTAGCCAAATTGTAGTTTCTCTTCTTCAACACCCCCAAGGCCATTCAACAACACATCTCTCAGCTTCTTTCCATTCCTGTCTGCTCCCTACCAACTCATTACTTAGGCCTCCCTTTGTCGAATTCAGTAGCCCGCAATATTTCCTGGGACTCTCTCCTTCTCTCCATCTCCAATCATCTCAGCAATTGGACCTTTCACTCCCTCAACCTCCCAGCCAGAACCACCCTCCTTAAATTTGTTCTCCAAGCCATACCTACCTATCTCTTTTATGCTCTTGCATCCCCTCAATCAATCATAAAGAAAATTCGAAATCTACAGAGGAACTTTCTTTGGCATGGTCACAACCCAGATAAAAAATGGGCTCTAGTCAGTTGGGAAAAAGTCTACAAACCCAAAGCCCTAGGAGGCCTAGGCCTCTATGACCCTAGCAAACTCAACAACACTCTGGGAGAAAAACTCTGGTGGAGATGGATCAAAACTCCCATAGAAATATGGGCCCATATTTGGAAACACAAATACGCGCCAGACATCCAACACTCACATTGGACCAAGATGCAGGACATAATACAAGGTTCCAACATCTGGAACGCTTCCTGGAGGAACAAACCACTTATCCAGGAGCATGCCTTCTGGGAAATCCACAATGGTCAAACCACTAGGTTCTGGACTGACTCTTGGCAACAGATGCCACCCCTCCAATCAGAAGAGAATCTGCTACACTATGAAAACCCGATACAAAATCTAACCACTGCCAAAGTAGCAGACATGTGGGTGGCCAACCCAGATAACCATTCCTGGAGAACTTGGAAATCCCCGCATCAGGATCTATAGGAAGCAGAAAACTGCAACTTGCAGAAATGGACTTAGGTAATTTCCCCACAAAGAATACACGTAAGCAACGACCCCGACATTCTTCGATGGGGGCACTCACCTCATGGAAACTTCATTCTCAAAGAAGGATACGCTTTGCAGGAAGGCTTTCAATATCTGCCAAAGGACCCCATTTGGACCGTAGTCTGGAAATCTAAATTATGGCCAAAAATCTCCATGTTCCTCTGGCTCCTTCTACAGAACAAGATCCTAACCTGGGACAATCTCCAGAAAAGATGATTTATCGGCCCCTTGATTTGTCATCTCTGCAATCAGCATGGGGAAACCATGGAGCACCTCTTAAATAACTGCACCATCAATGCCGATATATGGGACCATGCTACACAACACTTATGGAGAACCCATCGAGATAAAGGCAACATCACAAACACGATCAGAAATTGGGGATCATGACCCTACAAAAGCCAACTACTAAATAGGATCTGACAGCTCCTACTAGGATTCATAGTGTGGAAACTTTGGAAAGAAAGAAATAGGAGAGTCTTTCACTTACAACCCTCCCTGCCCCCACCAGTATTTGGTCCACCATTCACTTGCACCTTCAAGAAACCCTCCAGTTACATCCCTGGACCAAAGATGACCTACCCACTGACCCTCCAGAGACCTTGATTTTCAACTCCTGGGGCCTCACGCTCTCCTCCACCTTCTCTCCTCCAGCTTCTCCCCCCCCTCTGCCCTATTGGTCAGCCCCTCGATCTAATCCCCCCCTCCACCCAGGTTCCACAAAATCAACTTCGATGGAGCTTCAAAAGGCAATCCAGGCCCCTCCAGGGCGGGAGGAGTAATAAGGGACAACCATGGCAGAATTCACAGCATAACAACCGAAAACCTGGGCCACGATACCAACAACTCGACGGAGATTTGGGGTATGATCAGAGGAGTTCAACTAGCTCTGGACCACAACCTCACCTACCTCATCATCAAAGGAGATTCCAAAGTCATAATTGAGCTAGCCTCCAAAATCCTAAATGGAAGGAACCCATAAAGGATAATCCCCAGCTGGCGCTCGCTGGGCCCTCTACAAAGCTTTCAATCACTACTCAAACCCTCTCTAACTATCATCACCTCTCACATGAGGTGGGATGAAAATAGAGTGGTAGACATACTAGCCAATGTAGGAGTGGATGTCACACAACAGATCACCCTCATGAATTCCAAGAGGCCCCAGAGCTTGACAATTTGGACTCACTGCAAAGAGATGGCCTGAAGGGAACACCTGCACTCAGATGGGGTGACACTTGGAAAGAGGAGGGGGACATATGGTAGGGGCATATGGTGGGGGGGGTTGTTGTCCCAAGCTGCCACCCCCAACGTATTTACTCCCTATGGCACACACCATGAGGGGAGTTAATTCAGTGTGCCTGACGGAGCTCTTGGACGAGCAATCCAACCAGGCCACTAGTACCAGTCGCCTGTATCACTCTTGTCAGCCTTCAATGGCAATGAGAGAGGCTTCAATGGCTCCCAACAACGTTAAAGGTAACCATGGCATGCATTTCTTCCTGTTTTTTTCCTGTTACGATCACTACACAGTGCTCCTCGGCCCTTCTGGCTTCATAGCTTGCACTATGTGCGTCCTCTTGGCTTCCTTTGGCCACTACCACTCCCCCACAACCCCCTCGCATCCCCCCACCCCCTGGTTCTTCCCACCATGCCCTGAGAGCGAGGAAAGCCCAGGCGGGGCACCAGGAACAAGAATGCCATCACCTAAGACAACAAACTTACAAGCTCTCAGCGAGCTTTACTTGCCCATTTTAGTTGCCCCCATAGACATACTAGAAGCACTCAGATGACCCTGCACACTCCAAAAATGGAGACCCTGTCACCCTTGCTCCAGACTCAGACTTCCCTGCGCACTCCAAAAACGGAGACCCCGTCCCCCCAGCGTACTCTCCACTGCCGCCTCTACATTTTGCAGCTAGCACTTCGAAGGAAGAGGCACCTCAATGCCTCAACCCTGTCAAAGAAGAGGAACCACCTCTAGTTTGGCATCCAGGCCCAAATTTGGTGAACACAGGGCCACCTCCAGTTTCGCAACTAGGTTTGAGCTTGGCGAACACGATAGTTCCACCCTCAGAGGCGCACCTCCCCGTGGCCACCAACCTTCTTGCCCCCCCAACTGAGCCTTACTAGGGGGACGGAGGTTGCATTGTGGAGGAGGAAATCCCTCCAAGTTGGCAATTGACAGATGCAGGGGAGGACCCAATTACAGTGGAAGATACATGCACAGACAAAGGAGAGGAGGGATCACACTCTACCTATCATTTGGTAGAGGAGCATCTTGAGTTCCTCTTCAACATCCGGCAGCGGCAGGACGAACATGTGCATGGCCAAAGGACAATCAATCAATGTCTGGATTTGTTGTTTGAGGCATTCACAGAAGCCCCAACGCAAGCATGTTGCCCCACTTGCAAGCAGAAGTTCATACACCTCTCATGGACATCCAGGTTCCCCAATGGCTTGACGCGTCTCACCCTCGATTCTGTTTTTTTTTGTCAATTACAATTTTTAGAATGGGCAGTGATTTAATTTTCACTCTTTTTTCTAGTTGTGTAATTATCTTAGTTATGGCGGCTCTGAATAAATCCATCCCTAGGCTAGTTAGATGGAACAGGGTTCCTGTTGATACTTTCAGATCTCTGCACAATTTTTGTAAACTATATTTCAGCCATGATAGACATATCATCGCTTGGAGCCACCTATTCTGGTTTTCCTTATGTGGTGGAACAGATGTCTGCCAAACAAAGTATAACTATATACTCACGATTTAATATAAAGTCCTTCTTTTATTTTAATATATATATATATATATATATATATATATATATAATAATTAAGTAGTAATAATTTTTAATAACTACAAGTTTCAATATATCATAATTTCTATATTAAAAAAGATAATTACAACTTGCAATAATACTTATCATTTTAATAATATAATAGTTAATTGACTATAATATGAATATATTTATTATTTCACTATATATTAAATAATTATGTTTAATATTATTTA
>JASDQU010104956.1:111084-125032 GCA_032191745.1 Picea mariana
ATAATTAAAAAAAAAATTAGTAATAAATTTTAATAGCTATGAGTTTTAATATATAATAATTTCTAATTAAAACTTGCAATAATACTTATCATTTTAATAATATAATAGTTAATTGAGTAATATGAATATATTTATTATTTCATTATATATTAAATAATATGTTTAATATTATTTAAAATTTTTTAAATCGATCAATCTATATTCATCTTAATTTTTTTTTATTAAAAAATAAAATATAAAATACTGAAAATATATCCTTTTATTATCACATAACATAGCAATGTGATAATGATTCATTATAATGATTACAATGAAGTACTCATATACACAAGGTTGACACCACATGCACGCACCTCCATATCACAATTGTTTATTTTTATCAACAATTATTAGAAGGTTGATCGAGAAATATAACATCTTTCAACAACATCCGTATGGAAACATTTTTCACTGAATTTTAAATTTATGAAATAGGTGTTTTGCATAATTTCAAGATAGATGATGTTAATCTATACTAGGCGACAAAATTACCTTCCTATTTAGAACTTATTTAACTATATTAATATTCATTTCCTAGAACTTATTTAACTATACTAATATTCATTTTTCAAAATATTCTACAGGTGTAAATTTTAACATAAACTTTGAGCAATATTTCTACTTTGAAATACGTATAAAATTAAATTAAAAAATCTTTGAGAATACTTTGAAATACGTATAAAATTAAATTAAAAAATCTTTGAGAATGCTTGGTTCATGGCATATTAAATAAAACTCTTAATTTTATTAGATGTTGTTAAATACTTTTCAAAATTCTTTTATTGAACCTTCTTTCAATACATCTTTTCAATTAAAAAAGCTCATATTTTTACTAGATATCCACTATTTTTAGCATATACTCCTTTTTATACTCCTCAATATCTATAAAATCTCCTATATCCTACATCCCCCAATACCTACATTATATTGAATCTATTTTTCACAATTAAAAAAATCCCTTTATGAATGAACGTGATAAAATATTGGTCAACAAAGTGAAGCCCCTATGTGATATCCATGGTTTTCTCTTGCTAGTTTTGTTGCACTGATTCACTATGGTTCCATCCATTGGTGCCTTACTGATAAAAGCTCCTGAACTTGGGGCATATTTTGGAAACTGACCAACTCGGTTATTGTCTACCTAAGAAGACGATCCTCTTGTCTCAAGTTTTGAATAACTTCTCCTTGAAAGTTGAGAGTCTCCATTACTATGATTGTCTCCCTGTCTCTTATCTCTTATTGAATTTCGCTATGCCTCTTCATGCTTGTGTAATATTACCTTCCTCTTCAGCTCCTGAATTTCACATCACATACATTTTTATTCAATCTTGTGTCCTCTCCACATCACTTGATTTGTCTGCCTTGTCTTCCAAATATTTGAGAGACTGAATAGAGGACACTGCCAATATAAGTAAACTAGAGGAAATTTGATACTTGAGCCAAGCCACTCTTGAATTAACCAGAAAAAGGGCCAATGCAAGTGCCTATGAAGATCAAGGAGCTTACCTAAATTGCATGGATAAAAAATCCAAGAGACTGAGGTCTGAGGAGCATGAAACCCAGACCAAGGCGGAACCCCTTCTCCCTAGAAGAACACTCACAACAAACTACCAAACCAACAACACCCAACTTGTGAAAACCAATGAACACCTTCCCTCTATGTTCGAGTACAATCCTCTCTTTGAAATCCTTTATAACATACAATGATATATCCATTAAATTAAATGGAAATATAGACATGCACACCAAGTTGATAAATCACACCTTTAGAAATGACGAGTCAAAAGGACGACATATCAAACTACCCACACTTCAAATGGATATCTGAGTAACTCCCAACCAGGTGTGAGAGAGGAGATGTACCATGCAAATGACCTTCAATAATGTTGACACACTAGCAACCTCAATTGCCATTAATTCCAATAATTATGAAAGATGGGAGGGAACCCCCCATTCGGTATTAGATTTATATAAAATCTTTAATCATGAAAATAATACAGCCTGAGTGGGCCTAATGGTTAAGAACATGTGTTTCCTCTTAAGAGGTCNGCCGTGACCTTAAAAATAGATCATTATTATTATTATTAATAACTCCTTTTTTGCACCTTGATTTTTCCTTAATATCCCTTGTTCTTGGTTGCATGCCTCTTTAGCCAATGCATCTTCTTTGCAATTCAGGATTCACAAGACATGGTAGAAATCGATCCTATTGAATTTTTCCATTTCTCTTTCTATTCTCTACATGTTTCAAATAAATTTTCTTTGCTCTTTCCCCAACTATTTTTGGGTGGATTTAATGATTAGTTCCGACTCTCCTATCACCACAATATTTTTGTACCTAATGGCATCTATTAACCTTAACCCCATATATAATGCCAGAGCTTCCACTTGATTATTGATGTCTCTTCCTAAGCCCCATGAAAAGGTATTTCTTTCATTTCCTTCAAGGTCAATTATGACCCCCCACCCATTCTTGTCACCTCTAGATTTCCTTTTGAGACCCCACCAAAGAATAATGTGCAACACTTTTTATCCTATCTCCATTTAGTGAATTGATCCTCTCCCATTCGAATTTTACATTTTTCCTCTTTTGGGATTTGTCGTTATTGAGATGAAATAACCACTTGCCTAAAGTTGAGAATGTTTTTTAGCCAAATTCTCTCCTTTTGATCGAACTCTAGCCAAGACATACCTTTTAACCCTTTGATATAAATTGATTTCGCTACCAATTTGCAAGCCAAAGTTGTTGTTCTAGTTGGTGGCATATATTTTCACTGAAAAATCACTTTGTTTTGGTCAAGCCAAATTTCCTAGCAAAAACATGTCAGAATCACCATCCATAAACATTTGAAGATCATTTTTTTTTTATGAAAATAAACTTAATATATCCTATTCCATCTAACAAAAATTTCATGCCATGATATGGGAAGTGAGACTCTTCCCATAATTTCCTTAATGTATGCTTCCATACTTGTTGGGAAAACTAAGAGTCAAAAAAAATAATGAATTGTTTCATTTTCTATACAATAAAGAAAGATTTAGAAGGCATGGCAGACAAATCAAGTGATGTGGAGAGGACACAAGCATGAAGACAAATGTATGTGATTTGAATTGCAGGAGCTAAAGAGGAAGCTAATATTGCAAGCATGAAGAGGTATAACGAAATTCAATAAGAGATAAGAGACGGGGAGATAATCATAGTAATGGAGACCTTAGTGGTCCTTGAATTTGCTAAGGGAGTGGGTTCCCTAACTTCAAATTATTGTAAAATTCCTATGTTTTATTGAATTCTAGAAGAATTTCATAGGATATAGTTAGTTGGATGATATTGATGATTCTAAAATATGAATTGGTTTGGAGAGTTTAATACGTTAACAAATCTGCCTTTGTTAAGAAGATCACAAGTATTTGTAGAGATATAAACAAAACTAAGGTGAGGTGTAGATATATTGAGGATATTGTGGAGTTGAGGGATCCTAGGAATTTGTTAATGGAGAGATTTAAGGATCTGAACCAATTTTGGTATCATAATCCTTTAGTTTTTAAATATTGTAAGCCTAAGGGAATTAATGGGTCTGAAGGGAGAGAAAAGAAGAATAAGAGTGTAAGTGGAAGAGGACAAGTGTGGAAACAAGGCCAAAACATAGGCCAACTGAATGTAAATCAGGCTAAGAAAGGTAACAAGGCCTTGCGTAATCTTATGTATAGTGAAGGAATTAATAGAAGATAACCCTTGTGTTATTTATTCCTGTATAATTGAATGGATTATGTATTCCTCTGTATCATTGAATGATATATATGGTGCATATTTTAGGTTTCATCTTCTAGAAGTCTCTTTCAGAGTTGTGTTGTAGGTTCCAGGTTTTAAATTGTGATTAGAACCTCAATTTAGAGTGGGAAGGATTGATGAGCCTAACTTAAGCCAAATTGAGATTGAGTTGGAAGTTTGAACTGGTTTGTAATTGGGGGTGAATAAGAATTTGAATTTTACTTTGAGCACAAAGTAATCAAGGGCCGAATATTGTCAAAGAATAGAGGTTGGGTCCCTTTTTAAACGTTGAGGAACAAGGACCATCAAATCAAACCAATATCAAGTCGTGACCATCATTTTGTCATGATATCTATGTCATCAAATCGAGTTGAGAGAGACGATATCCCAATAAATGGGGGTTGTGAAAGGATTTGGCCATCCAATCGAGGTTCAGATTATCGACATAAATATTGAGACATAAATATATCCATGATTTAACATAACGACCCAACATATTTTCAAACCAAGTGTAAAGTGGTACCTGGTGCCTCGACATCCCGATATCCCGACATCATGGTTCCACCACAAAATTCCAGTCTATCGACCAATCAGCCCAAGATATATTATTAGGAGTGTAAGGTGTTCCTCATTCCTGAAATCCTGATACGCTCGATACCCAGTAACTACAGAAATATCAATGGCTTGGATTCAATTTAGAGATCTAGTTCGAGGAACTAACGGTTGACAGTGATTGGAGGAAAAGGAAAAACACTGTAAAAGATCCACCATTGATAACAAGAAGGATAAAAAATGATCCAACTCTAAATGATATCATGGAGGTCAAGATCTAACCATCCATCAAAAGGAGAAATCAACGGTCCTTGATAATTGCGCACGGGTAAACAACTCGAAGTCTAAAAGGGAGCAACCCCCCACAAGGCAGTTTTGGAGAAGGACGCGTGTCTAATTGCGACTCCCCTTGATAGTGTATTTGTAAACCACTACGTGACCCCATGTAAGACTAAAAATAAATACCACTCATAGAAGATGGTAAACCACCTAAGTGATAAGTGCTTGGACAAGGAGTCGGTCACATGTGTTAAAGTATTGGGCGCCAATGTCTAAAGGAGCCAAGGACTACAAGTTAACACAAGGTTATGACACTTGATCACGTGGAGGAGGAGGATATTAGTGCCCAGAAAAAACAAGTGCTCGAGTTTATAAAGGAAGTTTAGTGCCATGAAGAAGAGCGCTTAAGATAAACACTCTGTCCACAAATTTAAATTATGGACAAGTGAGTAACAAAGAGTTCAGGAATATGAGGAGGATTTGGGCCCGATTGAAGAAAATTTAAGCAACTAAAGTGTTGTAGCTACCAAAAGAGTAATTATAAACTCTGTTACTGTGGGATTTAGACCTGGTAGGTCATCATCAAGTGGTATCAAAGCAAAATTATGCTATGAAGTTGAAGGGAAAATATTGAAGTTATTTGGGAGGAGCAGTTTTAGACTAAAGAAGCAGATTTTGCAGATAGATAGAAAAATGAATTGGATATACAATTACCTTAGTGAAATTGTTTCAGAATTGAGGCCATTCCAACCAAGGAATAAAGATGGATGTTGAGAAGATAAGATCTTGGAGTAGATATTGCAGGTATTGGTCTAATGTTTTATAATTAACTTCGGTGAAGATATATTTAAGTTTGCAGGTAGAAGCAAGAGGAGAAAATGACTTTGTAGCATCCCTTACATAAGAAGAGTGCAGAAGAAGCTTTTGAAAGAGGAGAAGCTTGTGGCAGAAGAACCCTCACATCAGGAGAATCCGTGACAATTTCTTAAAGAGAAGAGGACCAATGTAGTTCTCAAGAGGATGTGAGTGGAATGCATAAGCCTACAAATTTTGAAGATGAGGAGAAGAGGAGCTTAGAAGGTTCTAAGAGACAGAACTAGAAGGATACCAAAAGGTCAAGATCATGAGGAAATATTGATGAGGTATTGAGTGGAAAAGTGTAGATAATTTTTACAGAGAGGAGGCTTGATGCAACTCATAGTGGGCAGAGAGAATCTCACAAAAGGAGGAGATGAATATGATTACTAATAGTCATGTCAGGGGTTCAGGAAGAAGCCACAACTAGAGGAAAGAAAATGCCATAGAAATTGGCAAAAAGTAGATGAGTCAAGAGGAATTTGACAAAGATATTGCTGAGTTAAAGGAAAGACGCAGTACAATTATGGAGCTATTACAAGAAAGTGAAGGTGAATACCAAAGATGAGGTCAGAATGTGAAGAAAAAATTCAAATGGCATATTTTTCATTTGTTTGTGAAGAAATTGATGCACACGATGAATGCTTTTGTCATGACAGAGGAAAATTTGAAGAAGCAAAGAAGGCATAGGTTGAGTGCTTTGTTGAAGGAAGAGAAACTTAGAGGAGATGAGTTTAGACAGAGGTAAATGACAGAAGAAGAAGTTCACTTATGTGAACTAGAGCAGGTATCATTCCTTGGAGAGGAATATGATGAATATGTTCATGAGAGGCTTGATGAGAATCTCATAGATTGTTTGGAAAATAGGGATCAACATAAGGATGTGATGACATAAGCACTAAATGAGGCCACATAGTCTCTTGTTTTTAAAACTAACTATTGGTGTGTGTTTGAAGGTGAGAAAAACCAGAAATATTCTATGAAGGAGGAAGAGATAACATTGGCTCATGAAGGTTATCATGATCATGATCATTTTTAGTTGATTTATGCAAAGTTTGAGAGCTAGGGGCAAGAACATGTTATAACAATGAGCAATATAGAAATGGCTCACGAATACAACCTTGAAGATAAGTAAATTGAAGAACATCATTCAAATGCAATGCCAATAGATTTTGAGGAAGAATTAAGGTTATTGAAAGAATGGATAGCAAAACCCAATATTGATGAAGATTGCATAACAGTTGCAGACATAGAGCATCCAAGAATTCTTAGTTACAACATTGTAAGTGAGGGAGTTGAAGTCCAAGACACACAATTGTCTTCTAAAGATGGAATTCTGCTACATACACAATAGGAAAGTGCAGAGAAAAAGATTTTCTCAGAAGACAACAAGAAGAAGGAAATAAATGCCATGTAGTAGCAAAGGACATGGTTGGACATTGATATAGATGGTATGTGGAAGCTAATGATGAAGAAGTCCAGATGGAATACCATGGCATGAAAAGGATAGTCACCCAAAAAATGTTTTTGGATGAAAGAGGTTATATCATCAAGGTAAAAGGAAAGAAAGGAAGTACAATATGGGATCCTGGAAAATCTCAAACTGAAATAAGGCAGCCGAATGACAAGCTGAGTAAGAAGCATCAAAATAGAGTTTTCGATAATGGAAGATGGAGGGAACCAGGGAAGAAATCATGCAGTAGATCATCTGGATAACATAAACAATGGGATCAAAGAAGAGTGAAGCAATTGAAGACACATGATCAGGGAATTATGAAAATTTTAACCCTAAGAGTCTGATGTAGGATCATTTTACCTCCAAAATCAACCTTGTTGATTTGACCTTAGGGGTATTTAAATTTTATAAGGGAGTGGGTTCCCTAACTTCAAATTATTGTAAAATTCCTTCTTTTTGTTGAATTATAGAAGGCTTGCATAAGATAGAGTTAGTTGGATGAGATTGATGATTCTAGAATAGGAATTGGTTTGGAGAGTTTAATATGTAATCAAATTTTCCTTTGTTAAGTAGATCTGAAGTATTTGTAGAGATCTAAATAGACATAAGGTGAGGTATAGATATCTTGAGGATATTGTGGATCTGAGGGATCCTAGGAATTTGTTAATGGAGAGATTTTAGGATTTGAACCAATTCTGGTATCAGAATCATTTAGTTTTTAAATATTGTAAGCCTAAGGGCAGTAGTGGGTCCGAGTTAGACAGGGAGAGAAAACAAGAATAGAAGGAGCATGAGTGGAAGAGTCCAAGTGTGGCAAAAATTCCAAAACAAATGCCAATTAAATGTAAATCAGGCCAAGAAAGGTAGGAAGGCCTTGTGTAATCTCATGTAGAGTGAAGGAATTAATATAAGATAACTCGTGTGTTATTTCTTCCTATATAATTGAATGGATTATGTATTCCTCTATATCGTTGAATGGTATATAGAGTGAATATTTGAGGTTTCATCTGCTAGAAGTCTCTTTTAGATTTGTGTTGTAGGTTCCAGGTTTTAAATTGTGATTAGAAACTCAATTCAAAGTGGGAAGGATTGATGAGCCTGAATTAAAGCAGATGAAGATCGAGTTGGCAGTTTGAACTGGTTTGTAATTAAGGGTGAATAAGAATTTGATTTTTACTCTGAGCATAGAGAAATCAAGGATCAAATACATCGAATAATAGAGGTTAAGTCTCTTTGTAAACATCAAGGAATAGGGACTGTTGAATCAAACCAATATCAAGTCATGATCATTGTTTTGTCACGAGATCAGTGTCATCAAATCAAGCCGGGAGAGTCAACATCCCAATAGTCGGGGTTTGAGAAAGGATTTGGCTGTCTAATAGAGGTTTAGATTGATGGAATACATAAATAGCGAGACTTAGATATATCTATGAGTTAACATACTGGCCCGACGTATTGTCAAACCAAGTGTAAAGTGGTACCCGATGACCCGACATCCCGATCTCCTAACATCGTGGTTCCGCCACAAAGTTCCAGTCTACCAACCAATCAACCTGGCATATATTATTAGGAGTGTAAGGTTTTCCTGGTTCCCAAAATCCCGAAACACCCTATACCCATTAACTAGAGAAATATTAACGACGTGGATTCAATTTAGAGATCCAGTTCGAGGAATCGATGGTTGAGAGTGATTGGAGGAAAAGGGAAAGCATTGTAAAAGATCTATCATTGATCACAAGAAGGATCACCAGTGATCGATCTCTAAATGATATCATGGAGGTCGATATATAACCACCCATCAAAAGGAGAAATCAACAGTCCTTGATAATTGTGCATGAGTAAACAACTCAAAGTCTAAAAGGGAGAAACCCCCTACAAAGAAGTTTTGGAGAAGGAATCATGTCACAATCATGTAATTGTTCCCCCCTCCGATAGTGGATTTGTAAACCAATATGAGATCCCCCGCAAGACTAAAAATAAATACCACTCATACAAGGTGGTAAACCGCCTAGGTGGTAAGCACTTGGATGAGGAGTTGGTCACATGTGTTAAAGGACTGGGTGCCAATGTCTAAAGGATTCGATGTCTGGGAGTTAGCGCAAGGTTATGACACTCGGTCATGTGGAGGATAAGGATCTTAGCGCCCAGATGAAACAAGTGCTCGGGTTTAGAAAGTAAGATTAATGCCATGATGAAGAGAGCCTAAGGTAAACACTCTATCCACAAATTTAAATTATGGATAGGTGAGTAACAGAGAGTTCAAGCCTCTATTAGAGGAGGATTTGGGCCTGATCAAAGAAACTTAAAGAAACTAAAGTGTTGTAGCTGCCAACAGAGTAATTCTAAACTCTGTTACTATGGGATTCATACCTAGTAGGTCATCATCAGCCAAAAAAATGAAATTGGTTCCACCACCAATTTTTTTCTTTTTTAATGAATTGGTAAAGATCTCTTTTAGGTCATGTTTCACTAGGTCCCAAAAAGTTCTAAAGAAGTGAACGAATAATTTGTAAGGTCTTGGGGATTTATCTTGATCTGGACTCCACACTGCTTGGGATAACTCCTCTTCCTCAATTTTTTGCAACAATATTATGTTTTCTTCATTGGTTATTAATGATGGTATGTGTTATGTTATCACTATAACAATTTTTATATGGAATCCAAGTTCCAGTACTTAGAGAGAGGTTAAATCAGTGTAGAGAAGTGATAAACTGGAGGATGGGGCCATATCTAGCGGAAGGAGGCTAAGTCTAGCAGAAGTGCAGAGTTGATGGGACCCATCGGACCACATATCGCAAGCGTCGCATATCAATGGTCGAGGATCATTTCGAGCGGAGAACTAGCCCGAAGGTTAAAATGTCTGAGCGGGCCCAAAATTCCAACCGTGGTTTCCCGTAAAGATATGTGTCATCCCCAAATGCATTTTGGGGGGTAAAGCAGGTGAACTCGAAACCACTCCATCACGCCTCGAAATCACATGTTAAGTGTCATTAAATGTGTCAAATCCAAGGGTCACATGTTGAAAGGAAACTTGACGTCCAGTCAAATCATCTCGAGACACTTGTTTAGATACCATTCATCCTCACAATGCCAAGTAAGCGCCGCCAAATAATCGATTTAAGACTCATCATTGGAAATCAATGGTCGAACGTGATAAGTCGTTATCTCTATAAGGACTTTCGTCAGTAGCGCATCATTAGTACTCGATGGCGACTGTTACTCAAAACACAAGTGAAATTACTCTATTTTGGGTATTTGATGGTTTATTCCAGAGCGAGATAACTGCAAATCGAATCACTCGTCCAATTCATGTATAGTTACAGGAATTAAGCTCGTGTTCCCTGGAAAACCAGGGGAAGTTGGAAGAAAGACCCAACAATTTTCAGCAAACTAGGAAATTCTAACAATATGGAAGAACCATCAAGTAAAAAGAGAGAAGTGTATGCTGCACGACTCCTGACAAGAAAATTTCATGAAAAATATGCTGATGAAACAATACCAGGTGAATAGATCAGGTTGAATCCTATTATGAAAGATTTGATCATTAATGGATATGCAGATGGACACTGCACACACGCTAGCGAGAGAAAATGAAAAAAGAGACAAAAGGAGGAAGTCAAAGATGGAACAGTTAAAGGTACTGAAGAAGACCAGCCTAGTTGGCTTGACACATTAAAGGAAGAGATTGAAAAATTAAAATGAAAAATTGATGACAGGTTAAATCAAGTTCATTTTAGGGAATCTTGTGATTTTGTAGACATGTGGCATTCAGGGTAAAGATCTCAAATATTTCATTTTTTCTGTTTGTAATGTTCCCTATAAAGTAGGAGTTCAATTTTGGTATGTTACTCCCTCTGTAACTAATATCTATTTTGGAATCTTGGAGAAAATTATCCATTTTTGGGTCTCATATGTAATTTATCTATATATACTGTTAAAAATATAAAGGAATGGTTTGACCGACCGGAGAAGGGCCTGCCCTTGTAGTAGGAAAACTTTGTGATTTCTTATGAATTTTAATATAAGCAGAGAAGGTTTTCTTAGATATCCTAGATTCATCATGGTGTTGATGTTCAATATGTTTTCTTGTATTTCATATTCATGAATGTGGTTTTCTGCTAGCGATAATCTTTAAACAAAAGAAGAAATTCACCTTGCTGGTGCTTTTTCTCGTATTGATTATACTTGTTATGTGTTTATTGGTCCCTGGTTCAGAATTCACCCTGGATTGGTGCTCTATTTTTAGTAGCCAGCCTTTAAGTTTCTTCTTCTAAATCCATACCAAGAGATTCATCCCTAGTTAGACACCTCTCATCATAGTGGTTGTTTCCTTCTCTTCCACTACCATCCCATATTACTTATTTGGTTGGACATCATACCCATTTTTCCTCCATTCCCTCTGGAATACATAGCTTATAAATCTTCATACGATTTCAGGAATTGACCCCATTTCCCAATGGCCCTTCCCTCTAGTTTTTTCCTACCACTTTAAAAATTTATCCTATTACAAAATCTGATCTCTGTGTGTGCATTGCCAAATCTTTTGAGTATTTTCAACAGCTATATGCATGAGAGAGCCCTCTCTAGTTGGAAGGGTCAGAATCCAACCTAAATTCAGTTGAAACAATTATCTCTGTCATTTGTCTATCATCCGGACAAAATTTACAGAGTGCTAACATGTTCCATCATTCTCTAGTTTTTTCTCTGTCTTCTTCTTCCTCCATTAAATACATTTCTTCAAAGTGTTGTTTGATTGCTTCTTTCACTTCTATGGAATCTTCTATATTCTACCCGCTTTTTAGGTATATATTATTTTAACTATATTCAAGTTCCTCCTTGATTTAGTTTGTTTGTGAAGGAAATAAGTGTTCTTACCTCCCACTTTTATCCAAATATTTAACGATCTTAATCATCATTATTCTTCATCCTTTATAAAGACCGCATGTGGCTTTTGGCTTAAGTCGCTATCTTCTTGTAACATGTGCTCAATGAAATCCTCCTCTTCCATTAGTTTTTGTATTCCTTCTAATTGTTTTTGACAATCCATCCTTTCTTGGTATGGGGGAATATAAACTCTTTTAGCCCAATACTTCAAAACTTGTTTGAATGCTTTTAGTTTAGATTCCTAGATACAGTTCAGAGACCTTGTAATCGGTTTCTTCCAAGTATCCTTGAAAAGAGCCATAACTTCTTCCTTTTGAAGCAAGAGTGGGTTAAATATAAAAGGAATGGGCCCAAAATTTTATGGATATTTGAAATTTAGAATGATATAGGCTTATGGTCCGAGAAAAAAAAAAGGATAAATTTAGAAGAGATGATATATTCAGAAAGAAATAATTCATTATGAATGAGAAACACTTCCAAATAGGCTACAATGAAACCAACCCCCCTGCTATTTTGTTGCTCCAAGTATACTTGCATTTGACTGGTTTTACATATGATAGGTCCCAATCATAAATTATTTCCTCCATCCTTTCTCTCATGGGGTCATGAACTATATTACCTCCCTTTTTCTCTGATTTGATAAAAATAGTGTTGAAATCCTCAGCCACAATACTAGAGTTTTAACCATACTTCTCACCAATCACCTATAAGGAATCCTCTAATCCAACCTCCTTTGGGTATCTCATTGGTATGTAGACATTAATTAAGGTAAAGGACATACTCGTTTCCAAGTGGTGAAGATCAGTCAAATACCAATGTTGCATGTTGCAAGATGTTTCCATTTCAATTTTAATTGCACCCCATAGAACGATTATTCCTCATGATGATCTTCTTGAACTAATTGTTATCCCTTCATTGTTTTTCCAAATATTTTCCCCTTTTGTAATGCTTCTGCTTCTTATAATTTAGTCTCTTGAATAATAATTACAATTGTTTTTTATTCTCTTATTAGATATCTCATAGCTTCTTCCTTACTTTTGTTACCTAAACCTATGCAATTCCAAGAGATAACTATCATAATTATAGGATATAAGGAGGATCGCCTCTCAAGGGATCTAAAGCTTCTAGAGCTTCATGTCCCATGTTTATTTTTCCTACAAAAACACTTTATATAGTTTTTGGGTCCCCATTGACTTATCCATGTTTGTAGTATCTTCTCTCTTTCCCTTGTGATATTTCCTTCCTACTTTTGAGGTTTATTTTTATTCTTGTATTTTCCCTTGTTCTAGTGCTTGTTTTTATTTCCTTCTTGGTACTATCTTCCCCCATTGAATAGGGAGTTTCTCAATAGCTCGATCATGATCCTCTTGTTTCTCATCCTTTGATTTTTCCTCCTCTGTTTGTTGGGGATAATCTAGTTTCTCTGGAAAGTAAAAGTTCCAAGGAGTGAGAATTAGTTACAAAACTTCCTATATTATAGTGTATTTCCATTTCAAGATCATTTGGTCCACTTGCCAAAGATGAAAAATTGTTTGAAGTTCTAACCCAAGGGTCCTTAGATGTTCCTTCTTTTGATGGAGGATTTTTTCCAATAGAATTCCCTGATGTTTGCTTACACCGAGTTGTTTCGATAGGCTTCTTTTAAGAAGAAAGGGTCAAATTTTGGCCCATTTTTGGAGAAAATATCCTCTATTGCCTCTTTTTTTTTTAAACTTGTTTCCATCCTTCACCTTCTTATAGGTTTTTTGGAGAACCCTGAGGTTTCGTTTTCCATTTTTTTGCAAACTGGCCATAGTCATGACATATTATGCATTTGAAAGGAAGATGTTCATAGTCAAGTTATTGAATGTGAGACTATCCATATAGGGTTATACATATGGATTTGGGTAATCCTTTCTCTAAATCAACTTCCACATAGATTCGGGCATAAGCACACATTATTGATTTGGGTTCTAATTTATCAATATACTTTCCTAATGAGTTGTTGATACTTTTTAAGACATCATTCCCCCAACAGTGAAGGGGAAAGTGAGGAAGATGAACCTAGACAAGGACTACAGAGGCTACATCCACTTTTGGATCAAAATTGAGTTTCCAAATATTGATATACATAC